>VCHN02001411.1:0-22566 GCA_007115665.2 Sequoiadendron giganteum
GCAATAATTATTTTGATAATATATTTTACTTGAGGTTTGAAAAGTATGAGTGGCTGGATTGAAATGAATTGAGCACATGTTATTACATTTATTACTATGAATTATGGCATTAATTGCAAGCTATGCTGGCATTCACAAATCCATAAAAATAAATCATGTTTATATGGATCAATTAGCGAGTTAGTTATGACCCTACAGATATAGTATTGGCAATTCTTCCTTGTTCTATTCTTTATAGTCTACTATTCAACTACTCAATAATGTATTCCTTGAGCCTAATTTGACTCCCATGTTGTGTGATACCCTAAAGTTGCCTTGGTCATGATGATGAGAAGGAAACCTTATTCAGATCCATTAATTACTTTTCTCTAGTGCACTTCAAACATTAAAAAATACATCTCACAATTTACCTATGTCTCCTTCAAAGCCTTCCAAAGTACTTGTAACCCCTCCATCATATCCCACATAAAAGACTTGCACATATTTCCCATTTTTTCAATGGTTAAATTTTTCCCTTTCTTTGAGTACTACTTTTCCACCAAAGTGCCTAAAAGATTAGGGACTCTAAACAAACAAAAGTACTTGGTGAGATGCCAATTCCAAATTGGTGTTAACAACCGAATTCAAGAAAGTAAAAATATGACATGAATTTCGCAAATTAAATTTAAGCATCCATTTTTCCAGCCATAGGGCAATGTCTATTCTTCCCTTTCAAACATATTCCTACTGCTAGTATGTTAGCAAAAATGTTAGTTTTCTCTATGTCTTAGGTTTAGTTTTAATTGTTAGCATCCTTTTGGCAATGATTATTAGGCAATAAGTATTGTAAATAGCCCCATTTTTTTTTTAAGTCCCCATTGAGCTACAATAGTCCTTTTCAAATTTCAACAATTTGTTTCATAATTCTACCTGTATGTTTGCACATTATATCAAACTCAGCATTAAAGTGAGGCATAAATTAGCAAATATTTACTGACCGCTTAATTTCAAACGTTTTACTTGTCAAATAGAGAGAACAGGAGGAAAAGGTCTAAAACATAAAAAAATACATATAAAGCAACCTCTATTGGGGGCCTGGGTGTCCTTTGGTCTGCAAGGTCTATAGACATCAAAGTGTTGGAGGCTCAACAAAACTGGGTGCTTTGTTTGGTTAGAAGTCGACTGGTGGATATTGTGTTCCCTATTTTCAATGTTTACGACTCGATCAGGACTGAAGAGAAATGACGGGTATGAAACAGTATTAGGGCTGTCGTGGATCATTTGGGGAGTAGCTTGTGTTGGGGGACGATTTCAATGTTATTCTAGATTTAAAAGAGAAGAATGGGGGCTGCAAAAAGTTAATAGGGCTATCATTGACTTTCAGGAGTTTGTCTCGTTGTTGTTTGTGGCTAATTGTGTCTCGAAAAATGGTGTCTACACTTGGACGAATAGGAGAGAAGGCTTCATCAACATTTTATAGTGGCTTGATCGCTTCCTACTGGGGTCTTGGTGGCTTAAGGATGAGTTTTGTCGTGTATCTAACATCCTCTCGATTTCTGTTTCTGATCACTTTTCGGTGCTTTTGAATTTGAATTTAAGTGAGAAGCTTATGAAAAGTTCTTTTAAATTTGAGTCGATATGGTGGCGAGACCTGAACATAGTAAACCTGTTGGAGTCATGGTAGAAGGGTGTCTACTTTCGTGGCGGCACCCTGAGTTTTCGATTGGTCAAAAGGATTGGGTTTATAAAATCTAAGCTTCAGGAGTGGAACAAAGTCAACTTTGGGGACATCTTTGCAGAGAAAGCTAAGGTTGAAGCAAAATTGGACCAACTCAACGAGCATGTGATAAGAAGTGGCATGATGGCTTGGAATTTTGTTGAGAAAAATAACTGAAGGAGTGAAATTCGAAGCTGTTGGCTAGGGAAGAGTTGTTTTGGAAGGATAAAGCTAGGGAAATGTGGCTGAAGGAGGGTGACTCTAACATCAAGTATTTCCATGTTGGGATGCGATCTAGGAGAGCACAAAATAGGGTGGAGAATATCAAGTTGGTTGATGGCTTTGTGGTGTCAGATCGAGATGGTCTAGAGTTCAAAGTGGTTAGCTACTTTTCTTCATTGTTGGCGTCGAAGCGTGTGACACAAGGCTGGGATGAATCCATTTTGGATTGCATCTCCTTGGTGGGTGATGATGATAATCAGATGCTTGTGGCACCTTTCTCTGTCAAGGAGGTTCAGGTGGCCACCTTTGGTTTAGGTCTCGACAAAGTGCTTGGCCTGGATGGGTTTTCGACGAAATTCTTCCAAAAGTGCTAGAATTTTGTGGCCTCTGATGTTTGGGAATTCATGGAAGACTTTAGAAAGAAAAATAAATTCATCAAAGACATCAATAACACGGTAAATGCATTGATTCCTAAGAAGTCTGTGTGTGCTTCATTCACAGATTACAAGCCTATCTCATTATGTAACACCATATACAAGATTTTGGTGATGGCGTTGGCGAACATGTTGAAGAAGGTTCTTGGGGCAATTATTTCTAAAGAACGGAATGGCTTCACCCCGGGTAGGGAAATTTTGGACAGTATTATCACCACGGTGGAAACAATTCACTCAATTACATCAAAAAATTGAAAGGTATGATCATTAAATTGGATGTAAGCAAAGCTTATGATTGGGTTGATTGGAACTTTCTACTATTGGTGATGATGAAGAGGTTCAACTTTTCTAACTGTTTGCTGGAGATGGTCTGCACTTGCATATCTATGCCAAGATACTCGATTTTTGTCAATGGATCCTTGTGTGGTTTCTTTGCTGCTACTAATGGTTTACACTAGGGTGACCCCTTGTTGTCATTCCTATTTTTGATTATGTTTGAGGCTATGGGTTGGCATTTTAAGAAGATAAAGGAATTAAAGATGTGGAAGGGGATTCAGGTTGCAGAGGGGTTGACTGTATCACTCACTCTTAGTTTGCCAATGACACCGTGTTTTTTGATGAAGCATTGATGGCTGAAGTAGAAGTCATAGGGCTAGCATTGGACAAGTATGTCGGGGCATTTGATCATGTGCTAAATAAGGAAAAATATAAGATCTATTTCTTCAATATGAAGAGGGTCCTTTAGAAGAAGATTTCATAGAAACTGGGGTTCTCTATTGCAAGGCTTCCCTCGAAGCATCTGGGGGTGCCATTATTCCAGGGGGTGTGTAAGTCTGAGTATTGGGAGGAATTGCTCTGCCAATGCAAGAGTAAGTTGGAGGCTTGGAAAAGTAAGTGGTTGTCGTTCGCTAAGCACATCCTAAAGATCAAGTCGGTCTTGGTGGTGGTTCCAATCTACGCGATGTCTTGTTTCAAGCTGTCTAACAAAGCTATCAGGTGTTTGGAAGGCTTCTTGAAAATGTTTCTGCAGGATGGGGCAAAGGATGTAAAATAGATCTCGCTCATTGGTTGAGACACGACATGCCTTTCCAGATGCGATGGTGGGGCAGGTTTGTGGAAATTGGAATTGGTGAATCTGGAGTTGGGGGCGAAGCTATGTTGGAAGTTGGTTAAGGATCTTGAGCGCCAGTGGTGTCAAATTATTCAAAGTACCTTGATGATGTTGATCCCAAGTGTATCTTGACAATGGCCTATTGCAAGGGGGTCTGTGGTCTGGAAATTCATCTGGGAAAGTAGATGGATCATAACATAGCATATCTCATGAAGAATTGGAAATGACAATTGGAAATGACAAATTTGCACTCTTTTGGCAGGACTCTTGGAACGGTCATATGTTACTATTGGATGAGTTAGGTGATTGTGATTGGATCAATAGGGTGGAATCTTGTTTTGGCGATAAAGTTGTTGATTATGTCATCACTTCTATGAGTGGGGATGGCGGATAGCACAGTTGGCGTAACTTGGACTATGATTTGATCCCTAAGACAAAGATTCTGAGGCTTTTGGACATCCTCGAGAAGAGGAGGATTTGGTTCATGTCAGATGAAAACAATATTATTTGGTGCACTTCCAAATCTGGGACCTATTCGATCAAGTTGGGATATGAAATGTGTAGCTGGTCATTTGGGAGGGGTGTGGTTGGTCGTCGGTCCTCTGTTGGAACTCGGAATTTACCCAAGGCAGGCACTTTCCTCTGGTCCACACTGCACAGAAAGATACTCACAAGAGATAGATTAATCAAGTACAGGATTCAGGGTCCCTCTATTTGTTTGTTCTCCAGAGAAAAAGGTGAATTGGCCAATCATATGTCGTTGTCATGTCCTTTTGCTTCAATATGTTGGGATTGGTTGATGTAGGCTCTAGGTTGGTGCTCTCCAAGGCAACAAGATCTTTTGGTTTTTCTTTCGAGTTGGCCAGCTTGTAAATGTAGGATCTTTGGGGGGACCTATGGTTGGTTTCCCCCTCTATGGTGGTCTCGCACATGTGGAAGGAGAAAAACAAACTAATTTTCAAAGAGCAGTACTTATCAACAAAAGAGGTTATCAAGAGATTGGAAGTTGGTATCTGTGAGGTGGCAAATACCAAGTGTTGTTTGAGGTTGGACACCATATTCATGTAGTCGGATAACGAACTACAAAAGAAGTGGAAGTATCTGAAGCCCCTTATGTTTGAGGTATCGTAGAATGTCAAGCATAGAAAGGATGCTAAATGGGTCCTCCCACATCCTAGTAGACACAAAATGAACTTCAACGAGGTTGCCAAGGGAAACCCAGGTTAAGCGGGAGCAGGTTGTATTATTCGTGATGATTATGTCAAGTGCGTTTGGGTAATGGCTAGGAAACTTGGGGTGGCCACCAACAATGAGGTTGAAATGGAAGCCTTAGTTGTTGGCCTATGGTTATGCCTAGGGAAAGGTATTCAGGAAGTAAAAATTGAAGGCGATTCACAAATTTGCATCAATGTATCGAGAAAACACACGATACAAAATTGGAAATTGCAAGGATGACTCTCGCTGATTTGGAAAAGTTTGAATAAATTAGACTTCTTTTCCATTTCCCACATTTATAGAGAGGCCAATGCAACAACTAATGTGTTGGCCAACATTGGAGTTAGTTTGGATGGGCCGGGCTTAACCGACACACTCTAAGGGTAGACTCCCTTAGGTGGCCGTGCCCGTGGGTCCCATCAACTGACGTTTCCGTTCTGTATTATTTCTACATTTCCATTTTTCGTTGGATTCCGTTGCCATAAATATTCTCCCACTTCTATTTTCATTTCCATAGTAGTTCGTTTTACTCCCACGTTCCCAACGGATTAAATATGGTGGAATAAACTACAGTAAATACTCCGCATGAAGGAAAATTGAAGCAAATGAAAACTTTTATTTAAGCTCAATTTAAATATGTAATAAAACTTATATTATAATATAAAATTTTAAATAATTAATTTAAAAATATTTAATAATAAATATATAATGAAGGATTAGTTATAACAATGTTAATAGAATTATTTTTAAACTATAAAATAAAATAGTTATAAAGATAATCTATATTTATATAAAAAATAATAGTAATTATAAATTTTTTAAGTAAATGAAAAAATATAAAATAATTCTTAAGTAAATAAAAAATTTAATAATTTTTAAATAGTTTTAACTGTTTTAAAAATTTCAATTTTGATATAGGATCATAACATTTAAAACAATTCTTAAATAAATAAAAAAGTAAAAATTTTTTAGATAGTTTTAATTTTTTTAAATATTTAGTTGTGTGGCATGACACTTTATATTCATTATTTTATTCAGATTATAAAGGTACAAGTATGTGATTCTAATGGAGAGAATCATTATTATTTGACATTTTCAATTTAATAAAATTCATATATATTTTTATGGGTGAATAAAAGAGAGAAAATGATATTAAATTTCAATATCATAAATTTGCTTACAATTCATGTTCATTAACATCCACTATAGAAATATTTTGTCCATATAATGATTTTATGAATTATAATATTTTGAAAGTTTATATTTTTATTTTATTGTTATATTTTCATTCAAGAATTTTTTAACAAATCATTTTAGTAAGTGTTATTAATTATTTTTTGTTATAATATGTTAGAAATTATAATTCACACTAATCAATTAAAAGTATTATTAGCAAATATTGATTGTTGTTATTTTTTTTTTTGAGAGTTCTTTATAAGAGTTATTTCAATTAAAAAAATAATTATAAATAGAAATAACTCTTGACTAAATAAATAATCTTGAATAGTTTTAAAGTAAAAAAATAAATGGAGAAACTTGTTCCCCTACATATTTGAATGCTAGGATAGAACTTTTAGCTCAATCTAAGACTCCTAAAATTTGTTAGCATAAAAAATTGTGTTGTGTATTAATGTTCTCTGTGAACATATTTCATTCATAGTTAATGTTTATTTGTGATTTGTATGGGCTATTATCTACAAATGTAATATGTCGATGGTTTCGTTTATTGTATATATTGTAATTATGATCATGAAATATATGGTTTTCCTCAAACTCTCGAACTAGTTATGCTTAGAAGTATTGTAGGACTTATTTCAAGATGATTCTTTGGCCACCATTGATGAGATTCAAACACACAAAATAGAATAAGGCATCAAAAACATGTCAAATAAGGTATGTGAATGCAAAATATGACATGCTAGTGGACTAGTGTAGTATAAAGAATTAACTTTTGAATATTTTTTCAAATTAGATTTTATCTTTTGTGATTGATTCATTAGTAGATGGATTCATATGTCATAGGAAATTTCCTTAAATACATGTACATGGTCATTAATTGGAAATATATGGCATGAGATCCAATATGCTAATGATTATTTGTGAAAGGTTTGAATTTTGGGAAGAAAAAGTTGAATTTAAATTTGGTAGACAATATCCCACAAAAAACTCTAGTCCAAGGTGTCTAAATTTTTTTCGATTGTGCAATGAGAAATCTTGAGGTGGTTTATAATGGTAGATTACTAATGGGTGTCTTGCACTAAATGGATCACTGATTATTTATGATGTATGTGAAAAATGGTATAGACAAAGGTGTAAGTTCTATAATATACACTTTTATCCCTTCAATTACAAAGAGTATTATAGTTTGACTTGCAAAACTTGTGTGATTTGTAAATTGAATACTTTAATAATGTACACGATTTAATTTATTTTAATAATTTAGCCATGCATGCATTGAGGAAAAATGGTTTTGATGAAAAATGTTAATTATAGAAGTATATATTGATGACTTAAAGTGTATTGAAAATATAATAAAAAACGTAAGAGATCACATCAAACTAGATTTATATAAAGAAGCTATGTAAAAAACACAAAAAGTGAACTTATAAAAAGAGGACATGAAAATACATGTTCAATATATATATAAATGCATGATGAAATAATACACCTTATATCATATTTTAAAATTGTTTAATTTTATTTTTGAACAAGAGAATGGACTCATTAATAAAAAAATCATATATATTTACATTTAAGAAACCTTTTTCAAATTTGTTTCAAAACTTCTCTTTCATATACATTGTTATATTGTTCTAATTTTCCTTTTTAACCATTAATCTCTTGAAAAAAATCTCCAGATTAATGGAATCTCGTTATTTTTTGTTATGTCAAGCCAATTAAGGATGTTAATTTAATGAATTACAATAGATAATTTTGTTAGAAATTAGACTTGTCACTCCTTTTTAAGCACAACATCCAAATGCATTATTATTCATTGACCTTTTAAATCCTCCTAGAATGAGAGATAATTGAAGGTGTGTGTTGTCTGAAATGATTGGAAACAAATATTTTTATACCAACACATAATAATTTACATAAGCACACACACACAACTTTAGGTGAGGAAGACAAAGGGGGCAATAGGCCAATTTGAATTTAGGCAAGTTGAGTTCATTCTTATGTAGATCACCCCATGATCGTGGACTTGACCTAGGATAAGATAGATGGAATAGATCATGAGAAACATTGAGTTTGAGAATCAATGCATATATTATTATGGATAATTAGAAGGATAGATCAAATGTGTGAGAACATGAAGTGAGATATTGTGTAGATAAAAGAGGTAAAATCTATGTAAATGTGTTTGAAAATTACATTAGAATATGACATTTATCAAAATACATATGTACCAAAACATTGCCCAAAAATAAACACTATATTAAAGATAAAGTTCTCATAATACATTGTTCACCCTTATAATTATATAAAGTTAAATGAATCAATTTTAATCCTTACAATTATATAAAAAACCAAAATTGTTGAAATAATAAAAAAAAATATTTTCCATCCTTACACAAAAAAAAAAACTATTAAAATAATTAAAAATAAAGATAAAATGAAAAATAACTTTTAAAAAATAATTAAAAATAAAAATAAAGTCAAAATCTAATATAAAAATAAATGAATAATTTTCCATTATTTATATAAAAAAAATAAAATTGTTGAAATAATTAACAAATAATCATTTAAAATGAAACTATTAAAATAATTAAAAATAAAGATAAAATGAAAAATTAAACCAAAACCACAATTTTATATAAAGATAAATGAATAATTTTTCATCCTTACAATTATTATATAAAAAAATATTGAAATAATTAAAAATAATCATTTTTCATCCTTACAATTAGCACTTTATCTAATGGAGGTTCAAGGATTACGATATATATAAGTGTTAAACAATTAATAATAAGTGTTAAACAATGGAATGAAATAAACTTAGACAGATCTAAATTTTTTCATTAAAGAAATTACATATTATCTAATTTTGAAATATTTGCATAAAAACATAAAGAAATGAAAATGAAAACAAAAATTGATATCAAATTGATTAAAAACACTCCAAGTAGAAATAAAATGCTTCCACCCAATATCAAAATAATATTATCTAACATAAACAAGATATTTTGGAGAGTTTCATCCAATAGTTTGGAAGCTCTTACCACTAATTTATCATTAAACAACTGATTTACCATTAAAAGACAACTCACTTATTTTCCAACCACTCAAATCTCAGACTATATGTAGCCTATCAGCTAATTACATGAAAATATAAAAAATAAAACAACTAAAAATAAAGATAAAATGACAAATGATAAAGTAGAACTGCTAAAAAATAATACTGAAGCCAAAAGTTTCCAATGATAGTAAGCCATTAATTTCAATCACTTAATTTAAATGTGAATTTTCTAAAAAGATTAATTTCAATCATTTAATTTAAATGTAAATTTTATAATTATTTCTTTTAAAAATGAAAAAGTCTGAACAAACATGTTATAATTCATTTAATTTAGAATTGGAGTTAATATTTACATATAGTCATTTCTTCATAGTGATATTTCTATAGTCTATGTTAATGAACATGGATGGTAAGCAAATTTATGATATTCAAATTTAATATCATTTTCTCTCATTTATTTATTCATAAAAAAATATTTGAATTTTATTAAATTGAAAATGTTAAAAAAATAATGGTTCTCCCCAATAGAGTTTAAACAAAATAATAGATATAAAGTGTCATGCCACACAACTAAATATTTAAAAAATTAAAACTATCGAAGAATTATTTAATTTTTTATTTATTTAAGAACAATTTTATATATCATCATCATATATAAAAATTGAAACATTTAAAAAAAATAAAATTATTTTAAAATTAGTAAATTTTTATTTACTTAAGAGGTATTTTATATTTTTTCATTTACTTAATTTTTTTATAATTACTATTATTTTTAAATAAATATAGATTATGTTTATAACTATTTTATTTTATAATTTAAAAATATTTCTATTAACATTGTTATAACTAATCCTTCAAATGTTATATATTTATTATTAAATATTTTTAAATTAATTATTTAAAATTTTATATTATAATATAAGCTTTATTACATACTTAGATTGAGCTTAAATACTGTACTTTATTCCACCATATTTAATCCGCTGGGAAGGTGGGAGTAAAACGAACTACCTACTACGGAAATGAAAATAACTAACATGAAAATGAAAGCGCGAGAATGTTTACGAGAACGGAATCTGGCGAAAAATGGAAATGTAAAAATGATACAGAACGGAAATGTCAATTGATGGGACCCACGAGCACGGCCACCTAAGGGAGTGTACCCTTAGAGTGTGCCGATTAAGCCCGACCGTTTGGATGAGGATAGTGTAATCTACAAGGTCCCATTCTACCACACAAGTTGGAATTGATCATTGATAGAGAGAGGTCGGTCGATTAAAGCTAGCGCTTGGTTGATGTTTGAATTACTGGGTGCTAAGGTGGTTGTCTCTTTTTGAGGTTGCGATATGAAATGATCATTGTTATGTTGCGAACTGTCCATGGCTTGCTTTATTCCTTGGGTGATGAGACTTGCCACTGCTAGGGGAGAAGACCTAGTATCCTCCAGGGCTAACTTCACACAACCATAGAATGTGAACCGTATGTCGAATTAGAAATTTTTTAATGGGTGTTTTTTGCCAAGGAGTTAAGAGCTTATAACTAAGCTTTTGGCTTTTGGGAAATTCGTTAGAGTGCGGGAGCATTGGATATGCGCAAGGTGGTCAAAAAGACACCTTTTAGAGGTGTCGTCCGCTCCCCGCCACCTAAAACCACCAATAATTTTTTTAAAAAACACCTAAATATGTGACTAATAACATTTAAATAAAACTATTCTATCATCCAAATCCGCTCAAAAGTCAATGGGTCTAATTCACGTTGGCACCTTAAAAAGTCAATTTCCTGCCCATTAAAAATCACTCTTACATATTAATCTCCTTACTTTAGCACCAGACACCAAACACATTACAACCCAATTAATCTTCATTTCAGGTCCGATATAAGCATATGACTAATGTTTTTTTCGGTGGGCACCCCATTATTTACCATCATTTTACCACTCCCACTTTGTCGAAGGTTCTCACGACGATGGAAGGTAACGGCGACTGCTGTCCATGGCTCTGCACACAACCTCAGGTAACATCAAACATCATTCTAATTTGAATACGCAAACAATGGTACTGGTTAATCATTTTCTTCCGCATCTTTCGTGACCCGTGAAGGGTTTATTCAATGTTTGAAAAATTATTACTGCTTGTTTATGAAATAAATCATGCCTCTTACGTGCATTTTCATCATGTGCTATTTGTTTTTGTTGGGACATGGTGCTCATGTTTTACACATGGGTTATTTTGGGGTTAAATGATTTCTTCTCCTAAATTTACCGCGCGCTTTTAGGCTGGTAAAGTGGATTGTATCATGATTTTGTCTGCATAAATGATAGGGGAATTTCATAGGTTTGACCACATGTCTGCCAAAAATGACCATTTATGGTCTGCATCGAGCTTTTTACAAAAAACCCATGTGAATACGACCATAAATTGGCAAACCCAATTTAGTATACACCATTTTTGCGAAAACCCTTGCTTTGTTTTTCCAAATACAGGTTCTTTTGGGGTTAAATGATTAAACACGACTTGGTAAAGTCGATTGTATCATGATATTGGCTCCAGAAATGGTGAGGAATTTCATGGGTTTTGACCACATGTCTGCAAAAAATGATTAATGGTCTCCATCGACCTTTTTATAAAAAACCCATTTACGATAGGGAATCGACAAACCCATTTACTATACACCATTTTGGTGAAAACCCTTGCTTTGTTTTTCCAAATTCGGGTTTTTTTGGGGTTAAATGATTAAATATGACCTGGTAAAGTCGATTGTATCATGATATTGCCTGCAGAAATGATGAGGAATTTTGTGGGTATTGACCACATGTCTACAAAAAATGATTAATGGTCTCCATCGATCATTTTATAGAAAACCCATTTGAATACGACCATAAATCGACAAACCCATCTTCTGCATCTTATTGAATTTGTAAAGGAATGTGTACAATGTTATACCTATAAAACACAGATTAAGCAGTGTCTTTCAAATTGTAAATGAATCTGTGCAATGTTTTATACATTCATTTACAAAATATGTGTCTGTTGTCTCTTGTACATTGAGCAGATTGATATATATGTCTGTTTCCTTTAACTATCCTTTGAAAATGCAAACAATGGTACTGGTTAATCATATTCTTTTGCATCTTTCATGACCCATGAAGGGTTTATTTGATGATTAAAAAATTATTACTGCTTGTTTATGAATTATATCATTCCTCTTACACTCATTTTCAGGTTGGTACTTTATACATTCTACTTATAGTTATTTTCATGAGCTGTGTATTTAACATTTATATTTATGTAGTGTCTTCTTACTTTCATCAACTGTGCATTTAACATTTATATTTATGCACTGTCTTTTTACTTTACTTTATAAGCAAATGAAGGGTTTTTTTGTTGTCTTTACAAGATGTGCAAAACGAATTCTCCTAAGTTTTGCAGCAATTCTTTTATATCATTTACTATGTTTCCTTTGGCTGTCCAATACAACAGACTACCATTTGAATACGTTTCCTTTGGTTGTCCAATACAACAGACTAGTATTTGTCATTTTACATTCTGTGTCCCTTGTTCATTCAACAAATTGATATATATGTGTATCCTTTGCCTATCCTTTGGCAATGCAAACAATGGTACTGGTAAATCATTTTCTTCTGCATCTTATTGAATTTGTAAAGGAATGTGTACAATGTTATACCTATAAAACACACATTAAGCAGTGTATTTCAAATTGTAAATGAATTTGTGCAATGTTTTATACATTCATTTACAAATTATGTGTCTGTTGTCTCTTGTACATTGAGCAGATTGATATATATGTCTATTTCCTTTAACTATCCTTTGAAAATGCAAACAATGGTACTGGTTAATCATTTTCTTCTGCATCTTTCATGACCCGTGAAGGGTTTATAATTATTCAATGATTGAAAAATTATTACTGCTTGTTTATGAATTATATCATTCCTCTTACACTCATTTTTCACGTGTGCTATTTGATTTTGTTGGGTCATGGTGCTATTTTTTTTCTCCCACATTGCATGTATGTATGTGTGTGCATACATACATGCATGCATACATACATACATATATATATATATGTGTATGTATGTATATATATGTATACATATATGTATGTATGTATGCATGTATGTAAGCATGCACATACATACATACATAAATACATATATATATGTATACATATATGTCTGTATGTATGTATATATAAAGTTGTCTGTCCACGGTGTGAGGTAACAACAAACATCATTCTCCTTTCAAAGTGTATGTATGTATCGGCAAACCCATTTAGTATACACCGATTTTTGTGAAACCCCTTGCTTTGTTTTTTCAAATACTAGTTCTTTTGGGGTTATATGTATGTATGTATGTATGTATGTATGTATGTATGTATGCACATTATACACATTCTTTTAAAAATTCAATAAAATGTAGAAGAACATGATTAACCAGTACCATTGTTTGCATTTTGAAAAGGATAGTTAAAGGATAGACATCTATATCAATATGCTCAATGTATGTATGTATGTATGCACATACACATACATACATAAATACATATATATATATATATATATATATATATATATCTATGTATGCATGTATGCATGTATGTATGTATGCACATTCATACACACATACACACATATTAATTTGTGTGTATGAATGTGCATACATACATACACACATATATGTATGTATGTATGTATGCACATACATACATATATATGTGTGTGTGTATGTATGTCCATACATATATGCATACATATATATACGTATGTCTGTATGTACATAAATACATACATACATATACATATACATATATATATTTATGAATGTATGTATGTATGTATGTCTGTATGTATGCACATACATACATACACATATATATATTTATGAATGTATATATATATTTATGAATTTATGTATGTATGTATGCACATATATATATATATATATATATCTTCCATCGCCGTGAGAACCTTCAACAGAGCGGGAGCGGTAAAATGATGGTAAATAATGGGGTGCCCACCGAAAAAAACATTAGTCATATGCTTAAATCGGACCCGAAATGAAGATTAATTGGGGTGTAATGTGTTTGGTGTCCGGTGCTAAAGTAAGGAGAATAATATGTAGGAGTGATTTTTAATGGGCAGGAAATTGATTTTTGAAGGTGCCAACATGAATTAGACCCATTGAATTTTGAGCAGATTTGGATGATAGAATAGTTTTATTTAAATGTTTTTTTTGAGCAATTTTATAGATAAGTGTTACCAAAGAGGGTAACTCCCATGTACATTCAAATTTAGCTTTTACAAGCCAAGAACGAGATTACAAAGCCCGCTCATTCTATCAGTAGAAAAATTGTTGCGAGGATGTCTCCAATCCTAGTCAACCGTTCCAAGCGGACCCCATTGAGCCAAGCCAAGTCGGATCGCATGAAGTTGGAGAAGGCGTCCATGTTGGCGTTTTTGACTCCTGCTCTAAATACTTCCCATGTGTCAATACAAAAATTATCAGTTGCAGCCTGGCGGGCACTTGCAGCATCTACGTCCACATCATCCTCGCTGGATTCCACTTCCTCCTCATCATTTTTCAAATCATCGTTGCCATATTCAGTATTACTGGGTTGAAATAGTACTTGAGGAAGCTCACCCAACCCTCTGCACTTAGGTTCAGAATGGCATTGGCTACTACCTCAACGTTACCAATTTCTATGAATCTGTCGAGCCGCTCAACCACGACTTCCCTAGCCTCGGTTATGTCCACTAATGCGCATAGTATGACCTCGTAGAATTGGCCATCGCAACAGTGCTCAACTACTAGGTCATTCCTTATTGCTGGGTCTGGAATGTTAAAAATCCTTCTGCACTGGGCCATTACTGGCTCCTTAGTGCAATGGCAGTCAACTCCGAACATGAATACCATCCTGCTTTTCTTGGCAAACTTGGAGCTGTTGTGAAGAGGTAGAAATGGAGAACATACTGTCCCTCTATTAATAGCCTTAATCCTGTAACGATAAGGATTGCTTGAGAACCGAGCCCATCGATTCAGGCCATACCAAATCCAATGTAAATCGGTCCTTATGATTTTGCACATGTGAATCCAGTCCTGATTTGAGGTTCACATGGTTTTTGGGATGAGGGATCTGGCATTCTGACTGCCGCCATTTCTGCCAAGTAGTTGAGTATGTTCACGTGACAGAGTGCCAAGGTTCTTGTCCCTTGCCAATTTCATAAGTCATCACTGTGGGAGCATCGATTATGATATGACCCAAGGCAGTCCCTCTGCGCAAATAATGCCACCTAAAGCAGATTCTGCCCCCATAGACCAACGCAGAGTTTGTACCATCCCGTGTCTTGTTGGGATTATGTGTTGTTTTTTACTATTTCTTGATCTATTAATGCCTTGCAATGTTAATAGTGACACATTTAGGTGTTTTTTTGGCTTTGCAATGTATATCAGAGATTTTCTGCAATGTATATGTATGTATATGATTATATGAATACATGCATGTATGCTTGTGTTTCTATGAAGGTTTACATGTATGCTTATGTTTGTATGACTGTATGCATGCATACAAACATGCAATAAATCACAGATATATAAGGCTACCCAAATAAACATCAAATCTAAATATAATGTAGAATTCAGTCATATCATCTCTAAAAACCTACGTAAGTGGCAGCTACAAATTCAAATTTGAAACACAAGAATCAGATTGAATGCATTCAATTGTCGGATTCAAATTTCTAAATAAGAGGGACAACAGCCAACGAAATTCACAATTAATCTCCCCTAGTAATATCCTCTCCATACTACAGACCATTCAATGGCATCCTTTGCACATTCCTCATATATCCAAGGTTGATGAGAAACAATGAATATAAGTTGAATAAATCTTGGTATACAATTCTATTAACATTTATATGTTTTCACATATATTTATCTATTCCATATGGAATTTATAATATGTTGAACTTGATTAATTATGTGTTGTTGTACATGCATTATTTCAAATGTTGTATGATGTTTGTATGTTACTAGCCTTGGTTGTGACTACCCATGGTTGTAAATATTTTCTTGTAGGCATGAGAGAACAAGGAGAGGTGGTGCTACAATGTTAAGGTTGGGCAGTTTGGTAAATGTGTTTGTCAACACACCAAATAATTAAGGATTTTTTGTTCAAATGGCTCTATGTTTCAATTATTTTTCTATATTGTTCTGTAACTAGTATGTCTTTTGATTTATTTCAATAACTATTGTCCATGTTTGTTTGTTCTATTATATTTGTTTGTTCTGGCAGGCATGTAAAATGGCTAGGAGGTTTAAAGAGAATGTCAAATTGCAAGATTACATTTCAAGTAAAGTCTTTCAAGACTTTACTTTGGCTGTGACCCGGTAGACATAGTGTTCATTTATAATGCTTATTTTTCATATTCATTATAACCTTACATTTAAAATTTACAATTAGATTGATTTCCAAGTGTAGGTGTTGAAAATTTTATAATTTCAAATATATTAATTTATGGATATGCTGCATATAGATGTATAGATATATTTATGCATATACTTAGTTGTGTATACATACGTACACATATGTATGTATGTATATATGTATGAATGTATGTATGTATGTATGTACATACATACATACATACATACATATATATATTTACATATATGTATGCATGTATACACAGTTAGGAAGGTTGTAAAGAGCATGTCAAATTTATGAGCATGTATACTTTGGTTGTGACCTGGTAGACATTGTGTTCATATATGATGTTCATTTTTCTTATTCATTGTAAAACCACACTTACAATTTACAATTAGATTGATTTCCACTTACACTTACAGTTATAATTTATGGATATGCTACATATACATGTATAGTAATATATATATGTATGCATATACTTAGTTGTGTATACATATATATATGTATATATTTATATTTTCAACAATGTTAGTTAGATGAATACAACAAACACATATCCAACAAAATGATAGATGAATACAACCAACACAAAATCGATTTCAAATCACAAAAGCATATATCATTAACTTTAAACATGATTAAGACACCATAAACATGATGATTGAAAAGTTGGAAAGAAGACAAGGAGTCTTAAGTCTTACAAAAAAGAAACTGGCATACATCAAAGTATATAGTTGACTACAAACTACCATTCAGTTCTACAAAATTAGATAGTAGTATCCTTTGGCTTTCCAATACAACAGACTACTATCCTTTGGCTGTCTAATACAATAGACTAGCATTCAGTTGAACAAAAAACACTCTAGCACACTTCGAGGTCAAAAAGTTGACAACAAAAAATCATAATCAGACATCCACATATCTGATTAAGAAGTGGTGTGTCCTTGGGGGTCAACTGACTCCACATCAACTGGAGAAGATGCTAAGGACTGCGGATTGTTTTGTATGGCACTTGTGATACAAGCAAGCAATGCATGATTTGCCTCTGGAGTGAGTTGTAACTATGGAGAGTAGACTTCAGAAGACCCATTTTGTATGCTAGTAAGAGCAGCAAAGGCTGGAGCCAAAATGTTAACCATGTCCCTTAAAATCAGATGTTGACTTGGAAGAGGAGTTGTAGGAGTACTCTTACTTCTGTTTCTTTCTGCCTGCTTTTGGTTTTCCTTCAACTGTCGAGCAATCTTTGCTTGCTCCCTTTCAAGCTCCTGTTGTTGTCATTGCCTCAACTTCTCCTCTGCAATTTTCTATTTTTTTGGAACACGCTCCAGTCTCTTGGCCTCCCTCTCTGTGAGGATTGCTTCTCTTTCTACATTCTTTTCAGCCATTTGCTCCCTTTTCCTTTGCTGCAACTCTTGGTTTCTTCATTTCTGTGCCTCTTGTTCATTCAACAAATTGAAGAAATCATATGATGTCAAAATTTGAGACTGCCTACTAAGGCGTAGGACCCCATTGCGACCTGTATTAGATAATTGGTGCACCCTTTTCATTGGGAGTTGCAAAAAACTACTTCTCCTGCCTACTGGTTGCTGATCATTGACTTCTGTGCATGGCACATAGTCAGCCTCTTCATCACTTGAGTCATTACCTTTGAGTCCATCCTCATCATCATTTTCAGCCTCCCAATTTCTCCTAGTTGTGAAGTAATGGATGACATCTTCAGGATCAACATCTGGTGGTGATGGCATGGACAACCCTTCATCCACTTGACCGAAATTGAGATGTACCCCTAGGTTCAAAGCTGCATCTTGAAATTCAGATGGCAGATTGAGACTCTCTTCATTTGTAGTTGTCTCAATTTCTGCTGTCTCATTGTTTTCTGGGCAATATCCTTCTTCATTTGTTGGATTTGGGGCTATGCTTGCAGAAAAGGTGTCCACAAATTCTCCAATCTGATCCTCATTCCAACCTGCTATCCTCAAACATGTTTCCACTGCCATGAACTGTGCCTCATCATCAGCTGTATCACCCTCTGTTTCTGCTCCCAATGTGGTTCCTTCCTCTTCAACCACGAAAGCTTGGCTTGGCCCCATATTGAGGTCAAGTGCATGTCTATCTAATGGCCAAATTCCTGTTCTTCGAAAACCACTTGCAATGTTATTAGAGGTCAAAGCTTGTGCAAAAGCTTTGCTGGCAAGTGTTGCCAACTCTACCCTTCCAATGTCAAGTTGAAGATTTTCAGAGAGCCATATACTCCTTTGTTGTTTGAAGTAGTTCTTAAATGGTGAGAACACACTAACATCAAGGGGCTGCAATTTGTGGCTACAATGTGCTGGAAGTGTGAGCAGATCTATTCCCATAGTCTTTGCTTCTTCAATCATTTTGAATGCAACATGGCTTCCATGACCATCAAAGATGAGAAGTTGTCTGTTGGATGGTGAGACCCCTCCTGGGACATTTCTTGCAAAGTGTTTTAACCATTCCACAAATAATTCTTTGGTCATCCAACATGCTCTTGGATTGCCATGCATGCCCTTGGCTCATAGTTAACAATATAGTTTTTAATGTTCCTTTTGGACTTGAACAAATAGTAACTAGGTATAGCTTGACCTGCTGCACTAACACAAGCTAGAACAGTGATCCATTCTCTACTTTTAGCAATCAATTGTGGAACATATTTCGTCCCTGTTTTTGCAATAACTCTCATTGCATAGTTTCTGCTAGCCTGCACACCTATTTCATCGCAATTCCATATTTTGTTGGGCCCATAATTATGTTTGTTGTACAACTCCTCCAAGTTATCATAGAATGAAGAAACTATTTCTAGGCGTAGCATTATAGCGCGATTTGTGTCCACTCCTTCAGGTGTTTGAATTGTTAGATCGGGATGCCTTTGACGAAACCCAACCCACCATGACCTCCTTGGTATCCCATTTGTGAATGGGTTAGGCCTTACTCCAACCATTTGGGCCACCGTTGACTTAAGTCATGACACTTGAAGGCCATGGCCAATATTAGCCATATCTTTACACCACTGCACAATTTCAGCTTCTTCTTTATTAGTTAGGATTGTTCGGGGCCCCCTTTTTTTTGTGGATGTCACACCATTGAGCCATGCCCACAAATTGCTAGGTGGGATTCCCCATTTGATCCCTGAACCTCTGATTGACATTCACTTGTCCTCAACATCTGCAATGGCTTTTTCCACGTCATCCATAGACCAAGTTTTCATGCTCAGATCTGGGGTTGTCACATGGTCAGTAGGTGGCGGTTCCATTTCTACCTCAGTATTATGAACAACAGGTTCAAAACCATCATTTTCATTGGTCTGTTGTGCATTTTCAGAAATAACTTCCTTGTTCATGTTCATTGCTATCTCTTCATCAACAACATCTGGAACATTGAATGTCACTCCACGAGGTACTCTAATCGATCGCCTCTGAGATGATCTTTTCCTCTTCTGCCCTGGTGCCATGATTGTCAGTGATCTTATACATTGTAAGCCATAAAGAGTCAGAAAACTGTGATCCTAGACATATAATTAGACTGATATACAGTGAAAAATAGAAAATAGCGCTAAATGTGTCACTATTAACATTTAAATAAAACTATTATATCATTCAAATCCGCTCAAAATTCAATGGGTCTAATTCACGTTGGCACCTTAAAAATTCATTTTCAAATCATTTTTGTGCCTATTAAAAATCACTCCTATATATTAATCTCCTTACTTTAGCAGCAGACACCAAACACATTACACCCTAATTAATCTTCATTTGGGGTCCGATTTAAGCATATGACTAATGTTTTTTTTGGTGGGTACCCCATTCTTTTCCATCAATGTTCAAAGCACATTGTACTGAAAATGAAAGAAATTGTGTTGTATTCAACAACAATAGGATATTAATTTTAATAGAGGTAGATCGATTACACACTTGGGTTTTCAGAAATGTGCACAAGAAATTAACCAAGGGTTTCATAATAATAATTCCTCACTTGTAGGAATTGAAAAGTGCTTTTTCAGACAGATGTGGAATATTCCAAGCAAGGGTTTCATAAGATTAATTTGCAAACATGTGGTCAAACCCATGAAATTCCTCATCATTTGTGGAGACAATATCATGAGACAGTTGACTTTACCAGGTGCTATTTAATCATTTAACCCCAAATAAACCCGTATTTGGAAAAACAAAGCAAGGGTTTTCACAAAAATGGTGTATACTAAATGGGTTTGCCGATTTATGGTCGTATTCACATGGGTTTTTTATAAAAAGGTCGATGCAGACCATTAATCATTTTGTGCAGACATGTGCTCAAACCCACAAAATTCCCCTATCATTTCTGCAGACAAAATCATGATACAAACAGGGAGAGGAAATCATTTAACCCCAAAAAGATCCCTGTGTAAAACACCAACATATATATATATGCATACACACACACACATATATATATACATATATATGTATGTATGTATGTATATATATATGTATGTATGTATGTGCATACATACATACATACATACATACATACACTTTGAAAGGAGAATGATGTTTGTTGTTACCTCACAGCATGGGCAGACATTTTTATATATACATACATGCATACATACATACATATATGTATACATATCTATATATATATGTATGTATGTATGTATGTATGTGCATGCATACATACATGCAATGTGGGAGAAAAAAATAGCACCATGACTCATCAAAATCAAATAGCACACGGCAAAAATGCGTGTAAGAGGAATGATATATTTCATAAACAAGCAGTAATAATTTTTCAATCATCGAATAAACCCTTCACGGGTCATGAAAGATGCTGAAGAAAATGATTAACTAGTACCATTGTTTGAATTTTCAAAGGATAGTTAAAGGAAACAAACATATATATCAATCTGCTCAATGAACAAGAGACAACAGACACATAATTTGTAAATGAATCTATAAAACATTGCGCAGATTCATTTACAATTTGAAAGACACTGCTTAATGTGTGTTTTATAGGTATAACATTGTACACATTCCTTTACAAATTCAATAAGATGCAGAAGAAAATGATTTACCAGTACCATTGTTTGCATTGCCAAAGGATAGGCAAAGGATACACACATATATATCGATTTGTTGAATGAACAAGAGATAAAGATATAAACAAATGCTAGTCTGTTGTATTGGATAGCCAAAGAAAACGTATTCAAATGGTAGTCTATTGTATTGGACAACCAAAGGAAACATAGTAAACGATATAAAAGAATTGTTGCAAAACTTAGGAGAATTCGTTTTGCAGATCTTGTAAAGATAACAAAAAACCCCTTCATTTACTTATAAAGTAAAGTAAAAAGACAGTGCATAAATATAAATGTTAAATGCACAGTTCATGAAAGTAAGAAGACATTGCATAAATATAAATGTTAAATGCAAAGTTCATGAAAATAACTATAAGTAGAATGTATAAAGTACCAACCTGAAATTATAGAGGAATGTGTAGAGGATGTCTGTCGATGCTCTGAATTCTGTAGAGAATAAATTGTCACAAATAACAAATGACACTGGTTGTTTTCCCCCTCTTATTTAGGAATTCGAATGTGGCAATTGAATGCATTCAATTTAGTTGTTGAGTTTGAAATTTGAATTTGATTGAACATTTGAATTTGTACATGCCAGTTACGTAGGTTTTTAAAGATGATATGAGTGAATTCTACATTGTATTTGGATTTGATGTTTATTTGGGGAGCCTTACACCTGTATTTAATTGTGCAGGTACCTACAAGAAATGAAGTAAATACATATATCTGTCAGGGAGTGTGTGGAAGAATGTGCATTTGAAATCCCATAGAGTTAATAGGAGATTGTAATAATGTCATGTAAAACACCATTAAGTGTGCATGTGTAGTTGTAAATATAAAAAGTAATGAGGGATAAAATTTTGCAAGTGGGGATATTTGTAACAGTACATGTTTTAAATTAAATTGTAAATTAATCTTTTTATGTGCAAGTTGATTTTTTTTATAAATGCAAAAACATGTTTAGCTGTCTATTATGATTGGTGAGTTACTCATTGTGTTATGAACAACTATTGGTGTTGTTGTAATCTTTTATTTGTTCAAATAAAATTTTGTACTCGGTCAAAGTTAATTTTTTTTTGGGGGGTGGAGTGAGCACGGAGGTGGCGGTTATTCAATGGGGAGCGTTAACTG
>VCHN02003798.1:0-13336 GCA_007115665.2 Sequoiadendron giganteum
TATCAATGAAACTACAAATGATTCCTCAAATGTCAAACTGGTATTTAACTTGACAACATCTATATCGAAGAATCAAAACAACGACCAACTTGTCAAGTCAAAAAGCATCCAAAACAACGAGATCATAAAAATGCAACCATATCATAAACCATCAAATCGGCAAAGGTTCACACCTTTAGGCCAATCAATAGAATCGATAATGAAAGAACTCGTCACTAATGGCCTTATCGCTGCAAGGGAAGCAAGATTCTGGGATCCTAAGGTCAAACCACCATGGTGGAATGACGCTGATTATTGCAACTTCCATAACAACAAAGGTCATAAAACTAATGATTGTATGCAGTTGAAACATGTGATACAAGATTTGATTGACAACAATAAAGCATATGTGGAAGCACCGCAAAACAACAACAACCACTCAGCTTTCAAAGACCCTTTGCCAAACTATGACAAAGGAGAATCATCATCTTCATACAACAAAGGGAAGAATGTTAACCATGTCTTCGACACCACTATCCTTTGCCTATCTGGAATAGAGAGTGATCACATAGTCGATCACAACATTGACGAACCCAAACTCAACAACACTACTCCATCAAACTTGCTCCTGACCATATCCAACTCTGATAATCAAATCAATGTCATAAAAATTAGAGAACATCAAGAGCATCAACCAGTAAATGTAACAAATAGGGGGCAAGCCAAGGTCATGTTAAAAGGAATTGGGTCTACACACGCAGTTCCACCTCCATCTCACTATAATATCGTCGATCAACTGCAAAGGATTCCTGCTCAGATATCGATACTAGAGCTCCTTAAAATATCACCATCACATAAGGAGGTTCTCAAACAAGCTTTAGTTGCCACTACGGTACCAAAGAATCTAGATGTATGCCAATTTCAAGCTATGGTGGGACATTTGACTACCCCACATTGTCTATCATTCTCTGAACAGGATGATATCTCGCTAAACCATCCACATAATACTATACTCCATATTGAGGTCTTAATCCACAATCACCGCATCAAGAGAATCTTAATAGATGGGGGAGCTGGTCTGAATATTTGCACTCTCAAGTTAATCTGTGCACTGGGATATTCAAATGATGCTATTGATTCTCGCAGAAAAATGACTATCAAAGCATATGATGAAGAAGAGAGATCGTCTAAGGGCTTGATTGTGCTACCCATACAAGTGGGGCCCATGATGAAACATATTGCATGTCAAGTGTTGGAGAAGGAATTAACATACAACATTCTCTTGGGTCGACCATGGATCCATGAAATGAAAGTTGTCCCTTCGACATACCATCAATGTTTGAAATTTCCTATAAATGGACGAGAGGTGACTATATCTGCTGATTACAATCACCCTCAAAATTGTGACACCCTTAGGATCTCTCAAGATACCTTCATACCACATAATAGAGAAGCATCATCATCCAAAGATGAACAACGTCCAAGCATCACTACTAAATGGGTAGAAAAGAAGGGTAAAGAAAAAGAAACAAGTCCTGTTGAAATTCAATCACCAGATAAACCTGATCAACAAAATTCTTGATCACACAAGTTCCAAGAGAAAGTACAACTAAAGGATAAAGGAATGGGAACATATTCTATGGAGCAATCACTTAACCTATCACAGTTAATGCCATCTCCTAGAAAATATGGTCAACTGTCTCTGATCAAGTCTCTAACATCATTACCAGCTACAGCTCTAGATGAAAGGTTTGTCAGAAAAGGTACAATAGAGGATGAAACGGACAATAATGCAATCTTGGATTGGCTATACAAAGATGAGGTCCCTTCTACATCAGATATCAGTATAAAAAATGTCACCATCAACAACGAAAAATATGGAAAAGGAAAGGCTATTTTAGAAAAAATGGGATATGAAGGACAAGGACCCATTGGATTCAGAAAGGATGGAATCAAAGAACCTATTACACTCCTCACTCTCCACACAAAAGAAAATCCAAGACTAGGATATTCTAAGGAAGAGAAACAGGAACTCGAGAAGAAGGTTGTAGAAATAATTCTTCAACTAAGAAATTGCTCTGAAACCGATTCCAATGAGTATGAATGGGATTCATTATTTGATGTATCTTTTATAGATATTCATATTGATATCATCCAACAATATACACCTACACATGAGGAGGGCCAAGGCTCTGGGTCTAGACCAATCGTGGGAGAATCACTAAATATCGATGATTCAAGTGGGGATGAATAGACCTCGAGTGAACTAGACAATCTGGAAGAAAGTACCATCATGGACCTCGATATTTCAATGAATGAATATGATGAGATGGCTGCCCACACCCTTACATCCATCGCCTTACAAGAATCTGATAACCTCATGCCATTAATCCATCCTGAACTCATTGACTAGGAATCTATCGAACCTTTGAATATACCAATATTTACAAACGATGATGCCATCATAAACTTCCTATGTCATGCTGAACCTGGTACAAATTTTTTCTGTAATACTCATAACAACACGACTCAGTAGGAGGGTGCCAAATCATCCAGTTGAAAAAATGACAACAGGGAAAATAGATCTAATGGTGAAAACCATTCTATGGTAGCATTAGATCTGGAAAAAGTAAAAATAAATAATGCATCTAACAGTGAAAACCTTTCTGAGGCACCGAAAGATGGAAGATTTGACACTCTTCCGGAACACTATCATGAAAGATCATTAGTCCTAGTGGAACCAACACAGTCTATGAATATTGGCACTGAAGACAAGGCCAAAATCCTACATCTGGCGAAATCCATGACAGAAAAAGAAAGACTGACATTCATCCAATTCTTTAAAGAAAGAAGAATCAACTTCGCATGGTCATATTCCGATATGCTAGGTTTAGACTCAAATCTGCTTATGCATCACTTGTCTTTGCCCGCACGAATCAAGCCTGTCAAGCAAAAATTAAGAAAAATGCATCCTCACATCGCATTAATGGTCAAAACGGAGCTAAAGAAATCATTGGATGCTGAATTCATATGGTCTATAGATTATGCCGAATGGATATCAAATCTTGTGCCTATTTCCAAGCCAGACAATAGTATCAGAATATGTATGGATTTCAGGGACCTAAATAAAGCATGTCCGAAGGATGATTTTCCACTTCCAAACATTGACATCATCATGGACTTAACAGATGGACATTCCATGTTGTCAATCATGGACGGTTTCTCAAGATACAATCAGATAAAAATAGCTCCAAAAGATCAAGAAAAGACAACTTTCACATGTCCATGGGGGACCTTCTGCTGGAACGTCATGTCATTTGGTCTAAAGAATACAGGAGCTACTTATCAAAGAGCTATGATGACAATTTTCCATGATATGATGCACACCTTCATGGAAGATTACGTGGATGACATCTTGGAAAAATCTACTACTAGGGAAGGACATCTGCATATCCTAGACAAAATCTTCACAAGAATGGATAAATTCAATGTTAGGTTAAACCCTAAGAAGTGTGTCTTCGAGTTCACATCAACAAAGTTGCTAGGGTACATTATATCAGAAAAGGGCATCGAAGTGGATCCAGCAAAAGTCAAATCTATAATGGAGATGCCACCTCCTAAGAATATAATTCAACTCTGATCATTGCAGGGAAGGCTCCAGTCAATCAAAAGATTCATCTCTCAACTAGCCGATAAAATTCATCCTTTCAATCATCTATTGCATAAGAATATAGTTTTCAATTGGGACGAAGGGTGTGAAGCAACATTCAAACAAATCAAGCAATATCTAATGTCACCACCCATTCTCATACCACCAACAGAAGGAAGGCCTCTCATTTTGTACATTGCCATGACAGATATCTCATTGGGGGCATTATTAGCACAAGAGGACTATGAAGGAAAAGAGCACGCCATCTACTACATTAGTAGAAATTTAAATGGCTATGAAATAAACTATACATTCATAAATAAGTCTTTCTTAGCAGTGGTGTTTGCTACTCAACATCTGAGACACTACATGCTAACTCATACAATCAGGTTAATTGCAAAGATCGATCCTTTGAAGTATCTACTAAGTAAAGCTGCCTTAACAGGTAGACCGACAAAATGGGTCATGCTCCTAAGTGATTTGGACATTCAATATGTCGAGAGAAAGGCAATCAAGGGACAAGCAATTGTTGAACAGCTAGCTGAAGCTCCTCTACTAGATGATCGCCCAATGTCAATGGAGTTTCCAGATGCAGACATTATGACAACAATGCCCCACCAATGGATACTATATTTTGATGGATCGTATACACAATGAGGATCAGGAGCAGGAATCTTGTTCATCTCTCCCCAAGGACACACAATTCTGAAATCATATAGACTCATGTTTTAGTGTACAAATAATGTGGCAGAATATGAAGCATTGATTATTGGGGTCAAAACAGCAATTCAGTGGAATATCAAGGACTTATAGGTATATGGGGACTCTCAACTAGTCATTTATCAAGTAAATGATGAGTATCAAAAAAAAGATGAAAATTTGATGCCCTACAAGCAACAAATAGATTATCTAAAATAGTCTTTTGTCAATATCAAGTTTGATCAAATTCCAAGAGTTGAAAACAAAGCTGCAGACGCCATGGCTACAATTTCTTCACTACTACAATTGCTTGAGAAACATGTTTGTTATGAGTTTATGGTAGAACAAGTATCATGTCCTTCCCATTACAATCCAGAATCCACTACCATTTTCCATATCAAAACCACTGAAACCTCCATCTATGAAACAATTTATGCCTATCTAAAAAATGATGTCCTTCCTCCTAATTTATCCCAAAACCAAAAATGAAACTTCATCCGCCAATCCGCACGACATACTTTAATTGCCGACATACTTTATTTTTGAGGTCTTGATGGTACCTTACTCCGATGTCTAGAACACAACGAGTTTGAAACGGCCCTATGAGAGGTTCACGAGGGTATTTGTGGCACTCACTCGAGTGGAATAACTCTAGCTAAGAAACTCCTCCGGGTGGGATATTATTGGCCATGCATGAAGAAGGAATCCTATTGATTTGTCAAGAAATTCCAAAAGTGTCAAATTCATAGTAATTTGATTCATGCACCAGCGCAGGAATTACATCCCTTTACATCAACATGGCCATTTTGTCAATGGGGCCTAGATCTGGTAGGAAAAATCAATCCATCTTCATCTAATGGACACAAGTTCATTATAACAGCTATGGAATATTTCAAAAAATGGATTGAAGCAGTACCTCTTACTACCATCACTGGGAAGCAGATCTCCTCTTTCATTTTGAACTACATCATATGTCAGTATGGAATTCCTCAATCCATTATCACTGATAATGGACAATCGTTCAAGAATCAAGATGTCAAAGAACTATGTGATAAGTTTCATATACAACATTGGTTTTCAACACCGTACCATCCTCAAGGGAATGGCCAAGCAGAGGCCTCAAACAAAACAATACTCAAAATTCTCAAAAAGACGGTTAACGATGTTGGACGTGACTGGCATGTTCAACTCAATTCTGCACTATGGGCCTACAGAACAAGCATCAGAACACCAATAGGAGCTACACCATATGCCTTGGTATATGGTTCGAAAGCTATATTTTCCATTGAAGTTGAGATTGCATCCCTACGTGTATCACTTAGATGTATCATTTTAGATGAAGACTATAGGGTATCTAGACTGCAGGAACTGGAATTGTTGGATGAGCATCGTCAACAAGTTGTTAATCATCTAACGGCTTATCAACAGAGGATGTCAAGAAGTTACAACCATAGGGTAAAACCAAGGGTCTTTCATGTTGGTGACTTGGTACTAAAAGAAAATCCTAGGAATCAGCAGGATAGGGAGAAGAAAGGGAAATTTGAGTCTAACTGGCTTGGTCGTTTTGTAGTCACATCAGTATATGGATCAGGAGCATATCAACTATCAATGTCAGAAGGGGATTTGTTTGATGAACCTATCAACAGTATTCATCTCTGAAAATTCTATGCCTGAATGTCTTGGTGCATGGGTCAAACTTTGGAAAATTGTTTCCTTGATGAAAACCTGGCAAACAGGCATCTTGGCAACACAAAATACAAAAACAGAAAAATAAAAATACAAAAAGAAAGAAAAATGAGAAAAATACAAAAAAAAGAAAAAAACACAAAGAGTATAGTCGAAGCATATGGTGAAAACCTGGAAACATGCGTCGTATGTGATTCTAAGATCAAATTTTCCATCTATTTTGATGTATTTCAGGATCATTAATCTGGCAGTCCGTACTGTTTCATATCATGTCAGTCGTCTTGCCAACTTTGCATCAATATCACAAATCATTTTCAAATAGTCAAGTATCACTCCAAAGCTTGGGGGCAACATATGGATATCAATAGGGGCAATAAAAGCTTCAATTTCACCAAACGGAAAACAATAGGATAACAAAAAATGAAAAGAAAGATCAAAGTGTAACATCAATCATCATCAGAAAGACATCAACCATTCATATCATTATCAAAAATCCAAAAACATGTCGAAAAGTTAAGTCTGAAAAAGAAAAATCCAAAAACATAGGTCTATGTTAGTCGAACTATGTGGTCTCTGCGTGTGTAACGTAGGCAAGGCTAATCTTAAATCAGCCCCCGAGACCCCTAAGATAGGTTACTATGTTAGGTCTTTGGTCCAAAATCTTGAAAAATCCAAAAACATCGCAAAGACAAGATGGATGATCTAAAATCTGAATAATGAATGAAACACTTTAATGTCAACAATGGATAAATTATACTTTTGATTATCATTTCTTTGGAGTTACTCAATGATGTATTGAACTAGAGGAAACAAGGAAGAAGAATGATGTTTTATTATCTGCTGTCTATAAGTTAATCATATAAATGTATGAATTGTCGGGGGATGTGCTATGCAAATGTATCACCAATGACATTCAAAATTCACACATTAAAATGATTAATCACTGCTTGTTTACGCAATGAATGCTCAGGTCATCTCAGTTCAACTATGCCTCGATGCTTGTGTTCGCTTGCAATATCAAAAATCATGAAAGTAGTACTCAGGTTGTCATTGGTCTAACACAACCATTTACGCTTGTATTCACTTTCAACATTCAATAAAGCTCTATGATGACAAAAAAACACAAGATATTGTTAAAATGACAATTGTTTTGCATATAGTTGCATGTTAGAATTTGATTGCATTCATCATTCATTATCTGCAGAGTATTTGTTGCATAAAGGGTTCCAATAAATGACTATCTAATCCAAAAATCAGACTAAGTAAACTTGACATAAATCCAAAAAATCATCAAAAGCATGTAGAACTCATCATCTCATCATTTAATATCATCATTTCATCATTCATACATTTTATCATACATCCAATAAATTATGAATTAAAGCGAGCCATAGGGTACATCATGTTCATTTTTACCATTATTCTCATTACATCATTACATTATCATCTATCCAACATCATATGCATACATCATTTACCATCCATACATTTAATAAATAAAATCATGTCATTATTTCCATTAATTATCATCCATCAAAGATCATTTATCTTAAGATCATCATCATATTACCATAAAAACATTTATCCATCCATCCATACATATCACCACATCATACATCCATATATCATCTATTCTACACATACATTTATCAGCATATCATTACATCACAATAAAATCATTGAATATTGCATACATCACATTACAAATGCATCTATCACGTAGACATCATCATATAAACTGCATCTCATATATATATCAAAATGTCAAGTATACAATGAAGTCTAGTCTAAAAATACATCATCAAATAAACTACATCATAAACTACATCATAGAAGCTCACAATAGCATCTACGATCTGCTGCTGCCAGAGCGTGCGGGCCCAACAGGACTTGTACCACCACCACCCCCGAAAGAACCAGGATCTCTAGGATCTCTACGTGGAGGCTGTGTAACCCCCTCACTCACTGCTCGCGTATGTGTCCACCTAGATCTTGATGTAGCATAACTCACTCTATGCTCGGTAGGAACTGCATCATGATATCGGCCCCTGTAAAACTCTGCCTCTCGGCCAGCCCGCAAAACCTCTCTCATGTAGTCTCCCACGGAGGTGCCGTCAGCCACTCTCTATAAAGTCTTTGCTCTCTCCTATGCCCTCTTGACGATCTGTCAAGCACTATCTCGCTCGGCTGTCAGGGTATCAACCCGCGTCTGCATAGCAGCTAACTGTCCCTGTACTTGTGCTAAGGCCTGGGCATGAGCCTGAGCCTGTGCCTGCATCTGGGTCTGGGTCTGCACAAGCATACCCCGAGCCTGTACCAACTGCCCCGACAAAGTTTGGACCTGTGCCTAGAGCCCAGCTATCTGTCTCTGTTGATCCACTGCTAGCACAGTCACCGCTCGCGTCTTGCAAGGCTTGCTAGAAGAAGGAACACTGTTGATGGCTGGTCCTGCCCCTTTGTCTCCTCCACCACCGCCATCACTATCATCACTACTGCTGCTGTCTCCACTACTTCTCTCTGAGCTACTGCTTGATGAAGAATCATCTCCACCCCCATTGCCTGCAGAACCCTCTGCCACATCCTCCTCTATAGGTAAAGGTGCTGGCTCATCGAGAATGGTAATGCGAGGATGAGGGACCAAGGCCAGGAATGTGGCATACTCCTCAGTAATTGACACCTCTGCAATATCCCTCCGCATGTCCCAGGGGGATGGCTGTAAAGTCCTGTATCCCACTACAATAACATCATATGACAATGTGGGACCCCAATCAGGAATATCTATCCGTCACTATGCATAATGGGCAACTCCTTGTGGCATGCACTGTATAATGCCATACTGTCGATACACTCAACACAAAAAAAATCTCTCTAGAACAAATGGTGTGCGGCCGATGAGATAGATAGAATCACACAAGAACCCCAACATTGCACCATCCTCATCCCACTCCTCATAGTCAAGGTATGGGCTCCAGGTAACTGTCTCAGTGTCATGAAATACTCGCCTCCAATGCTCTAACTTGCTCATCTGGGCCTGCGTGAATCGACCACTGTATCAAAAAACATACGGTCTGCCGACTGGTCTGTCTACAACTGGAAATGGTCGACAAATAACAAAATGCTCTCAAGCCCACACCTGTAACAGGGTCATCCCTGCGGATAAACTATGTGCACCTAGGTACACAACCGAGTGTAGATCATGATAAATATGCGCTAGCATGCACATCCCCCATGCATATCTGGTACCATGTACCATCATGCTCTCAAGTGTCCTACCCCAGCCAATGAGGAATCCATTTGACTCGTGATCAAGGCAAAGGAAACCTCCAATGAATCCAGCTAGAACTGCTGGTAGTGTCGTATAGGAATCCACAATCCTCCACCATCAAACGCTCAGACCCTCAATGTCCTAATCCTGAAAAACTCTACGGAGGGCATCTCTGCTACTGGTCCCATAGGAATCATAAGTGACAATCTCCCACATGAACGAAATGTGCGAAATATGCCACACATCCTCTAGTGTGACTGTCATCTTGCCAGTAGGTAGGTGAAAGGTGTTGTGGTCACTATGCCACCTCTCAACCAATGCGGTCAATAGACCCCGATTAATCCTAATCTGGGGCATATCCAGCAAACTCGTCAGACCACACTAACCTATCACCCGAAGCTCATCTGGTGTCAGATGAGGTATCAAGTCTGTCATCTGAGGAAACCTCTCTCACATTTGGAGAGTACCTAGATCCTCCTATCATCATAACGAAAAATCTACAATCAGTGAACTATGTCAAGAAATCAAAAGTCATTCTACTATCAAGTCTATTCCAAAAGCTTTGGTATGAATTTTCAATCAAAATTCATGGGTGATCATCAACAAACCCCACCTATCATGAGGTTCATCAAACATTATCTAGATCTCACCTATCATGAGATTTATTAGATATTGAATCATTTCCTCGCCTTTCATGAGGATCATCAAGAATAAGATTTCTTCTCGCCTATCATGAGAGTTAGTTTTATTTTCATCAAATCCAACATCAAGAATATGGATTATCAATCATACCACTCCAAGAATGGACGTGATCCAAGTTGATGAAATCAGGGTTCACTAAGTCAAAAAATTTATAATCTAACATGGAAGCGCTAAAACAGGCTTCCAAAGCGCTAAATTCTAGAAGTGCTACTTTATCAGTTAAAGGCACTAAATCAGGGACCCACAACGCTAAAACTCTAAAAGCGCTATTTCAGCACTTTGAAGTGCTAAAACAGGCTTTTGAAGCACTAAAAGTCCCAAAGTGCTAATTTTTCGCATCGAAGCACTATAATAGGCCGTCAAAGTGCCGTTTTACCAGAAGCGCTATAACAGACCTTGAAATCACTAATCCACCGAATCAAAGCGCTAAAAGTCCCAAAGCGCTAAAATCCGGCATCAAAGCGCTATTTCTAGACTCCTAAGTGCTAAAACATCGAAAGCGCTACAATACCAACTGGAAGCGCTATAGTTTTTAATGTAAGCGCTAAAACTCAAAGCACTAATCTACCTACTGGAAGCACTACATCGGACTGTAAGCGCTACAGTGCGGCTTGAAAGTGCTAAAACTGACCTAAACATGCCTAATGTCTAAAAAGCATAAAAAAATAGAAAATCACGAATTATGAGGAGGTCAAGGGGTACATACCGGAGGTCCATACGTGGGTGGCCGTCGGTGACGTCGAACACGCTCGAATCAGTGAGTGTGGTAGGGAATCGACATCTTGCTCCAGTTGGCAGAAGAGTCTTTCACTTGGAATTTTTGATCTCAAAAAGCACAAATGACTTTAAAAATGACCTTTAGCACTATTTATAAATTTTGAAAAGGTATTTTTGGTGGATTTTATTACATTTTGATTAATTTTATCCATGAAATTAATTAAAACTCATCTGAAGGCTCTATTTCATCATCATTTTATCGGGAGATAAATTATTTCATCATCAAATCTTCATTAGATCATCAAAAAATCATCAAAGTTTTGAAAAATTCTAAAAATCATAAAATCATCCATTTATCTCCCGAGGGGGCATATTATCATCAAATCATCTGAAAATAAAATGTCTGGGGCATGTCAGGGGCATACAATTCTTTTTTTATATATATATCATCGATCCTGGCAGTAGCAACAAAATTTTCTTTGAAGCAACGCATAAACACATCACTTCGAAGAGGGGCAAAATGTATACACCTAAAAATGGTCTGGAGCATTCCGATTAATTAAATACAAATTATTTGATTAATTATTCTAAATTCCTCTACTATTAAATAAATAGAAATATTTATTTATATAGTTCACATTTAAATTCATCTTAATTAAATAAACAAAATTAAATACTTTGTTCAATTTAATTATCAAATCCCTATTTTATTCTATCACATTGATCTCAAATTAATTAAATAAAGATCAAAACACTTTATTTATTAATTGCCGTATTCTTCTATTTAATTTAATAAACAACTATGCTATAGTTCGTTTTATTAAATTATTTATCTCTCTTTTGCTAATTTAAATAAATCAAAAATATTTGAATTAAAGCACAAGGAATATTCCATCTATATTCTCTCAAAAATGAATTAGATATCCTATGTCTAAACCATGTCTAAAATATGTCAAAATTAATTGATTGAAACTTCACGAGAAGTTTTGGAGACAAATTTGGAATTTGATCTCTCAATCCTCCTCCATCAATCTTTCCTCTTCTCTTGCCTGGTGTTTTCATGGGTAGAGACAATCTCCATTTTTCTCTCAATCTCCTCCATCTCTCACCATTCAATTCTCCAAATTGAATCCAAGCCTCTCAAAGCTTTCCCTATGCATTTCTACAGCCAGAAAATCTATAAATATAGCCTCATTGAACCAAGAAAAGGATCCATATAATCAATCTTTAGCACTCTTACTCTGTAGGAATTCAAGCATCAAGAATCAAGCATTCACACATCAAGCATCAAGCAATCAAGTTTTCAACCATGGCTGCCTCTTGTAGCTACAATTATCTATTTCATATATGCTAGTTTACATTGTTTATCATTTAGCATTGCATTATCATCATCTCATTCTTTGAATTGTCATTTTAACAATCTTATTTGCTTACACAATCTGAGAGCAATTAGGATTTAATAAATCTTTGGAGATAGAGAGCAATATGATGCTTTCAATTGATTACTGTGTTGAATTGATTCAATTTGTTTAATTATTGATATAATGTCGTATTAAGAAGTGTTTTGATCTTATTCACATATTCACACTTAGAGTTTGATCAAACCATCTTCAATTGGAATCCTTTAAATGAAAATTTTCAAGGCTTAAATCATTATATTTTCTAAAAATATGTGATTTCAACAAAAATCAAGATCTCCCAGAAAGTGTAAAACACTATTGTGGAAGCACTACCCTCTCAATATTTTGAATGTTCAATAGGGATGACTTGTGTGATGAAGAAGTGCTAATGGAAAATTTACCTATCTCCTCCTCTCCCTCAACTATACCTTTATCCTTACCCAATTAGGGAAGATCATGACTATCTTCTACACATGTTTTTTTTAATAAAATCCTTTTAGGAGGCTCGTCATCATCATCACCTTGAGCTCTTGAAGATATTTGATGTGAAGTTGAACTCGAAGTCCTTGAGGTTATGGGAGTTTGATTACTCCCACCTATAGGTTAAGTATTTAGTGATCTGGTTTGAGGATGTTATTGTTTCATTTTGTTCTTGGCAACCCACTCCTCTATTCTCTTCAAACAAATTTAGTTTTTTCTTCAATGGTTTTGAGTTCCTTAAAACTCTAGTCCATGATTGGGATAGGTTAAGAAACTATATGATTAGTAAAAATAGGATCAACTAGGTTTGGTTAATCATCTTATATGCCCTAAACATCAAATCCCAAATCAGATATTCTTATTTTCCTTAAGGATAACCTCATCCAAATTCTTCTTCTCACCTCAAACTCATCAAGACAATCTACCCAGTGGTCTTCTAGTTGTGGTATGCGATAAAAAACCAAGCCAAGTTGTAGGTTATTTCTCACATAATCCTTACTGTCAAAAGGGAAACATTCATTGTAAAACTATAAGGTATCTTTGGCTAGGTCTCTTTTAGTGTTAAGAGCATCTAACATCAAATTGCAGATGAAGTAATCAAAATTGATAGGAAAATGGACACTTATCTTATTTTTCTCTTGAAATGTTTTATTTACATCAGCTAGTTATCAAAAAACTTCTATAAGCATGAATTTGTCTTCTACATATCTGGGAAGATTTAAAGGACCATTGAAACCACGAACTCGAATGTATGAAAAT
>VCHN02000367.1:0-20128 GCA_007115665.2 Sequoiadendron giganteum
TGCTCCTACTGATTTTTCAGGTAAGTCTCATTTATGGGCTCATATCAGATTCATCCGGTCCTTGGACCCGTTTCTCCCATGGATTATGGCTGGGGATTTTAATGTTGTTACTAGTTTGGATGAAAAACGAGGGGGGTTAGCCAGGCTGGACCCGTCTTCAAATCTGCTCAGGGATATGATTGGTTCCTTGAATCTCATTGATGTGAAGCCAACCAATGGTGTCTTTACATGGAATAATCGGAGATGTGGTGTTGAGGCTATCTCAGAAAGGCTTGATAGATTTTTGGTTTCCTGCTATTGGATGAACAACAGGTGGATCACCAGTTCTGAAATTCTTGACTGGAGGGGCTCTGACCACTGGCCTATCAAGCTCTCTATCACCTCATATGGAGTCACCAAAAATCCCTCTTTCAAATTTCAGTTGATGTGGTTAAGAGACATGTCTCTACCAGACCTTATGTTGGATTGGTGGTATGAGGGGATGCCTGCCCATGGGACGACCATGTTTACTTTTAGTAAGAGGCTTCAACATGTGAAGTACAAGCTTAAGAGATGGAATAAATAGTATTTTGGGAACCTGCATGCTCAGAAGATAGTTGCTCAGTCCAAGTTGGATAATATTACTCGTCAGATTCGGGACCAAGGGTTGACCTCTGATCTGAGTAAAGTTGAGTCCTCAGCTCTTAAGGGACTTGAAGAGTGGGAGCTTCGGGAGGAGATTTTCTGGAAGCAGAAATCTCGTGTTGATTGGCTTCAGGAGGGGGATAGGAACACTGCTTTTTTTCATAACTCAGTTAAGGCTCGGAGGCAGGGGAATTCTATCTCCTCTCTTGTCTCGACTGAAGGAGCTCAAATCTCTTCCTGTGAAGAAATTTCCAGGGAAGCTGTCAATTATTTTTCTAATCTTTTTACTAGGGAGGATCTTACTGCTGGGACCGAGGAGCGGGCCATCTTGGATTGTATTCCCCACCTGGTCACTGCTGAGATGAATGGGGCTCTCTTAAGTCCTATCTTGTTACCTGAATTGGAGAAAGTTGTGTTTACTATGAAAAAAGGTAAGGCTCCTGGCCCAGATGGTTTTCCGATTGAGTTTTTTCAAGAATTCTGGGAAATAATAAAATTTGATCTCCTAGATGTGGTTCAGGAATCACATAGAAACAAACAGATGCTGAAGTCTTTGAATTCTACTTTCTTGGCTCTCATACCTAAGAAGGAGGGGGCTAATCGGTTGGGTCAATTTAGGCCTATAGCGTTATGTAATGTTGTCTATAAGATCATCACCAAATTGATTGCTGAGAGACTCAAACCACTCCTTGGTACTTTGATCTCTACTGAACAGGGTGGTTTTGTTGAAGGAAGACAAATTTTGGATGGGGTTGTGATAGCAATGGAGGCTATTCACTCTATGGCTGCCTCAAAGGAGAAAGCTATGTTTATTAAACTTGACATGGCTAAAGCTTATGATCGGTTGAGTTGGGCGTTCTTACAGAAAATTCTTTTGGCTTTTGGTTTTGATGAGGAGTGGGTGAATTGGGTTCTTAGTTGTGTGACCTCGTCCTCCTTCTCAGTTCTCATTAATGGGGAACCTTCAAAATTGTTTCGTGCTTCTTGGGGACTTCGGCAAGGGGACCCTTTATCTCCCTATTTATTCATTATCATGGCGGAGGGTCTTGGCAGATTTATAAAATCTCAGGTGAGGCAGGGTCTTATCCAAGGTTGGAGCTGGAACAATAATCTTCCTTCCTACTCTCATCTTCAGTTTGTGGATGACACTGGATTGTTGGGCATGGCTAGAATCAGTGAGGCAGTGAATTTTAGGAGAGCTTTGGATATCTATTTGAAAGCCTCAGGTCAGAGTATTAATGATGATAAGTCTTCCATTTATTTCTTTAATACTCCTCGGCTTATTCAGAGCAGGATTGCTAGGATTCTTAGATTTCAAATCGGTTCCCTTCCTTTGATGTACCTTGGGATTCCTTTGGCCTTGGGATCTCAGCGTAGAGACTACTGGCAAGGGATTTTGGATAAATTCTAGAGTAAGGTTAGTCACTGGACTTACAGATGGTTATCTTCTGCTGGGAGAGTGGTTCTCCTAAAGATTGTGGTGCAGTCTCTCCCCATTTACAGGTGTTGTGTTCAGGTCCCCCCTTCCAACTTTGTGAGGGATTTTGATGCTCTATCTCGGCAATTCCTTTGGTCTGGAAACCGTCTATCCTCAAAGTGGAGTTTAGTCAAGTGGGAGTCTATTTGCAGGCCGAAGCATGCTGGGGGCCTTGGTCTTAGGTCGATGACTCTTGTTGTCACGGCTTTGGATGCCAAGCTGTACTGGCGGTGGTGCAACAATCAGGATCATGATTGGGCCAAGATTCTTGCCCACAAGTATCTTCCTAGTGCTGATTGCCTTGATGTGTCGCGGCTTGCTTTGGTGGGTAAAGGTTCTTGTATTTGGGATACTCTTAAGAAGGGAGCTCAACTTATTAAGGAGGGTCTCTTCTGGATTTGTAACAGAGGCTCTGATGCTCTGTTTTGGTAGGACTCTTGGGATGGCCACCCTCCCATTCTTTCTAGCTTCCCTCAGCTTCAGCCTCTTTGCCATATTTTTACTGATGCTGGATGGTTTAAGGTGGAGCATTTTAAGACTGTCAAGCGTATGGGTCAGGTGGAGGTGACTTGCTGGAAGGACCCTCAGGAGTGGCCCGTGGGTGGCTCTGATGAGGATCGTATTGTTCTTACTAAAGCTTTGGAGGGTAGGATTTGCAGCTCCCTTAATGCGAGGGACGCTTTGGCTTGGAGTCCTAGCCCAAAAGGTAAATTTACTATTGCTCAAGGCTATGCTATACTTGACAGGAACTTACATGGTCCAGCTGAGGTGCACTGGTGGAAGAAGGTTTGGAATAAATTTTCTTGGCCCAAATGTAATTTTTTCTTATGGTTGTTGGCTCAGAAGAAATGCCTCACTTGGGAGAATCTTCGCAAACGAGGTTTTCAAGGACCTTCCATTTGCTTCCTTTGTTCGAACAATGAGGAATGTACCTCCCACTTGTTTTTTCTTTGCCCTTTTTCTAGAGAGATATGGCATAGATGGTGGGAGGCTTGGCGTCATGGTTGTATTCATGCTACCTCCCTAATTGATTTTTGGGAAAGTTTAGGCAGGCCTCCAACGAAGACTTCTTTCCTGTAGGTAGCCTGGACGGTTGGGCCGATTTTCATTCTCTGGAACCTTTGGCTAGAGAGGAACCGCAGAATTTTTTGTGGCTCCAAATTAGGAAGTTTTCAATTGTGGAAGACAATACTTAGTAGGCTTCAGGAGACTATTTATGTGAAGTGTGATATGTCTGAAAGTATTGATCCTGGTGATCATGCTATTGTGAGGAATTTGAACCTGGGGGATAGTAGACGGGGATGCATTGTTGGAAAAAGACCTCGCCATGTCAAGCAACGGGTTTGTCGGGATGGGAGGTGGACACCTCCCTCGGCTGGGATCCTGAAGATTAATACAGATGGTTCTTCTTTTGGGAACCCTGGACATGTTGGTATTGGGGGTATAGGTAGAGGTAATGATGGTGGTGCGGTTTTTCTCTTCTCTATTTACAAAGGTCAACACTTTGATAACCTGATGGAGGCCCTTGCTATTAAGATTGTTGTTGAGAGAGGATGCTCTTTAGGCTAGAGGAGGATCATCTGTGAGTCGGATTCTCAGATTGTTGTGGATATGCTGAACAACCAGAGTTTGGAGGATGTTAGTTGGCAATTAGCCTCTTTAGTCAGACAGATTCTAAGTCTTTGTAGTTCCTTGGATTCTGTCTCCTTTTGTCATATCCCTAGAGAATGGAACAGAGTGGCTGATTGTTTGGCGAAGTGGGCTTCAGAGAACGTGGATGGTTGGGATATTAGTGGAAGGGATGAGTTACCTTCTGAGTATCGTGGGACTGTTGAGCAGTTGTTATTGGAAGACAGGAATATGTAGTGTTGTTGTTGGCCTTTGGCCTTTGGCCTTTGCTCTGTATTTTGGTTTTGATTGAATAAATTTTTACCCCTTCTTTTTAAAAAATAAAAAGGATTTATGACATGCAAATCAAATAGAATTTTAGGCCATTTTGCAATGGGAACCCCATGTCAAATCTAATTATTAGTCAAAATGTACTAATAGTAAATGGGAAATTTTATTAGTACAAATTATTCTTTAATAGGATGGATCCACTCATCATTATATCCATATAATTATTAGAGTTGAGCTTGTTTGGTAAAAGTATAAAACATGATTTTTCTTATAGTGAGGGAGACCACAATCTTCTTCATTAATCATTGTTTTGTAAATAATGTCATGAACACTAAAATTTTAAAAAAATTATTAATAATTGTAGGAAGAGAAATGTCAACATCATGAATAAGGAAGAAAATTATTTAAAAATAAAATAAAATTACAAAATCTAAAAATATCAATTTTTAAAAATATATTTATGTGTACAAATAATCAGCGTTAAGAAAATAAAAAACATTCAATATAAACTAGCGATGAATAGGCATGCAATGATCCGATAGGGGTCCACCGAAATGGCTATTCAATGGGAAGCAAGGAAGAAAATTGTTTTTGTAATGCAATTTGAAGTATAAATATTGGGAAACATTTGCTATTTCTTGAATGAGTCAAGAAGAGGAAAGCATCTTAATAATTCAATGTGGAATAATGCGAGGTTAGTTTATAGTAGGAGGTATATCGTGGATAATATTCATTGAGTACATTGTAATGAACATAGATATTTGAAAATAAATTTATATATTTTTATGGATAATTAGATGGATAGGTTAATTAAAGCAAAGCTATGTGTGCATTAAAATATATGAATTTGAGTTACACAACTTGAAGATGTTATAAAGCACTTAAATTTGGTGAAGAAATTATTTTATATCTCTACATTTGATTGGAGCATTGTACAACATTTTAAACCCCATGTTATAGTCCACTTCTTTATTGTTATCTGACAGACAATGCATGGGAGATTGATAATCTTTTGCATAAAATGGTAAATTGATCTTTGCGTTTCCACATCAATTATTTTTAGTTGGAAATTGATTATGGAAATCTAAAATAAAACTGCAAGGCATCTTCATTATTTACAATGTATCCATTAATTGCAATCTCAAGCAATTAATCATCAATAATTTTAATAACAATAATTCTTTTAAAATTATTTTAATTAATAATATAAGGAGAATATTCTTTTAATAATTTTTTTCTCAATAAATTAAATTTGGTAAATTAAATACAATTTTAATTTTCAAATAATTAGTTTTGTTAATAATAATAATTTCTCTCCAAAATTTAAGGTATGATATAATTTTATATGTATTTTAGTTTAATAGTTGTTAGGCGTAAATGTACATCTATATTTGATGTTTTTGTCTAGGTTAATCAATTAATCGATTAATTATTATTTAATTATCTTAAAAAAAGGCAATGCAAGCAAAATTAACAACTATTTGCATAAAAGAGGAAATTGATCTTTGATGTTTTTGTCTAGGTTAATCAATGTATTGATTGATTATTATTTAATTATCTTAAGATAATGCAATGCATGGGAGATTAAGAACCATTTGCATAGAACATGAAATTGATCTTTGCATTTCCACATCAATATTTTTTAGCTGGAAATTGATTATGAATTGCAATCTTAAGCAATTAAACATCAATAACTTTTTTCCTTATCAAGTTTGAATATTTAATAATGTTAATAACAATAATTTTTTTTTAAATTATTTAAATTAATAATCTTACGGGAATGATTTTTCAATAAAAAATTTCTTAATGGAAAATTAAATACAAATTGGTTTTTTCAAATAATTAGTTTTATATGTATTTTAGTTTAATAGTTGTTAGGCCTAGATGTGCATCTATATTTGATGTTTTTGTCTAGGTTAATCAATGAATTGATTGATTATTATTTAATATCTGAAGATAAATATGGATACTAGTACATGGCAAACTTCAAGTTCTGAATTAAATAATATTTATAAAAAGTATGGAACATTAAAGAATTCTTGTTTTTGAAAGGGTTAATAGTGATCCCTTTAATTAATATTATTGAATAAAAAATTTAATTAGTAATATTTAAAATAAAAAAATATTCTTTAAAAAGGTTAGTCCGTAAATTTAGGTATGGCATATTTGTTGCAATGCTTGTGTGATACTAGATAATTTATTACTTTCATGTTATTTGTTGTGATTATTTCTTATTTGAATATTAGTTATGATGGTCATCACTAATGATTTTTTCAAAAAAGAAAGATCTTTAATATAAGAATACTTTTTATAAATAGTATTTAGTCCATAATTTTGTAAATAAAAGCATTATTATCCATGCGGTTTATGGTTTAGTAGTAGTATAATAAAATGGTCACAAGTAGAAAGGATTCAAAATTAGTCCATTATAGGGAAATGGAAAGTTAAAAATATTAGATTTTCATTGATTGATTCTAGTAAAAAGATGTTCTATAATTGGTGTATGAACAAAATTAGGAAGACTTAGTTAAACCAAAATAATAAATGGATGGTCAAATAAAATAAGAACAAATATCACTTAGAGAGGAAAGATGTGCATAGTCCAATCGAAGACTAACTTAAACAACATCTTTGATAGAAAACGAATAAACAAAGCTCACGAGAGGAAGGATGTGATGGCATCACACACATATTTTGTAATTTCAAAATAATTGAATTAAAAGGTATGCCTTGTTTTGTGGGGAAACAATGATTTATTTGACTTCAAAAAAGATATTCTACTCAACCCATTGGAATAAAAAAGGAAGCATTAAAAGTAACTAAGTATATGTGTAAAACCAATAAAGACAATGTGAAACTGAAAACAATTAATGGTATTTACAATTGGTTCACTAAATTTATTTATTGACATTCTACTATAATATAGTTGGGAGTGATGACCATTTGTTTTGGCGCACCCAAGCTGAAGTAGACCTATACACAACACGCGGTTGACATAATCACCATCTAGAAAATTCGAGGCATGGTCACCAAAGCACTCTTGGGCTGCAGAACATGCAGTCATAAATGTTATAAAATACATGGAAAACAATACAACTTATAATTTCTTGGAAAATGTGATGAATCATAAAGTCATAAAAAATGCCACGAGTTTTATAACATTTCCTTGCATTCTCTGCAAGCCAAAATAACTGCTTTCGTTTCTTCATCCTCATGATTTTAAATGAAATATGTGCTTCAGAAATATTCATCCAATGAATTGCATATGCGATGACTACAATTATCCAGATGTCCACCTACAAAAGCAACATGCTCAGCAGTAAAAAATAATTTCATGTTTATGAATTACATAGGATGTCATTAACTACGTTGATTTTTCTATCTAGAAAGGTACATTCCTGGTAGAATTATTGCAAAGAAGGTGAGAGAAGTAATTAATAATATTTACAATTGGTTCACCGAATCTATTTATTGATAATGGGAAAGTTCTGTACTTACAGGTAATGTTGGTGTTCAACAAGAGTGAGCAACACTAGATCAACTTGTCGAACCATGAAAGAATTTGAAATAGACAATTTATAATACACTAATTTTCTTAAATGTCTATTGTATCTGTGCAACATTATGAAGGAAAAAATATAGATATAGAATAAAAGTGGTTAGCATTATTTGTTCTAAATAGAAAGAGAGAAAATAGAATGTTTTCAATACATGAGATCCTAGTAAAGAATTGTGTATAAGTAATCTATTGAAGAAGTTGAAAAGAGAGCTATGGAAACAATGACAAATACAATGGATAAAATAGAGTATGTTTTTGGTGGACAAGTGGATGTGAGAATTTGTGTGTTCAAGTATATAAGCAACAACAAATATATGACGATAGAAGCCAAAAAAACTAAACCCACGCTTGTTCTCCTCCCTACCATATTGGCATCATGAAGCCTCGTGGGCTCTAGCCAAACCCTCGAGCAAGCAAGACAGGTAAGGTCCATGGAAAATCTCAAGGAATTTTATCAAATATCACACAATAACAAAAATAGAGAAATTCTAAAACAACTATTAGAAAAACACTTAAGAATCCGAGGTAAGTGATAGATGGCCGAAAACCCACATTAAATAGGTTGATACAAGACAAGCAATGTACCTAATAGTTGGGTTGTTAATTGAAGGTTCGAGCTACATTATCTGGCGCTAAATATTATAGATAAATAGAGAAATTGTAAAAGGGTTGTTAGAAAAACAGTTAAAAAGTTTAAAGTGTGGAAAATAAAAGAGGAAAACTACGATAAAGAGAAAATTGTTATGGAAAACCAGGACAAATGAACAGTGTGATACATATTGAAACAATCAAGCTGTCTAAAAATTGGCTTGTTAATTGAAGATTTGAGCTACATTATTTGGTACTAACTAGGATAGGCAGAAAGGGGAATTGTAAAAGAGCTATTAGGAAAATAGTTAAAAAATCAAAATGGAAAAAGACATGAATAATAAATTAATCACTCTAACACCTCTTATACAATTTCTCTACTTGTCTTCAATATTTATTACCAAAGAACGTGGCTCGAATTTGTATTGATATGTTTCATGATATTCTTTTTTTCTCATCTGTTTGAAATGGAGAGGCATCCACAAAGCTTCATTTTGCACACTATAAAGGTTGTATAATGACTAAAAAGGTGCATAAAGATGCTCAGAGATAACTATTCATACAAGAGAAGTAGTCTATGTAACACTTGAGATTTCAATTAAAAATTTGAAGTACATTCTTTCGCAGTAACTGCACACAGTAAAAAAAACTTGTAAAGGCAATGGGTAGCCATAATCTATGCAAAATGGCTATAATGCCATAGAGTTAATTGGGAATTCGAGCTACATCACTTGGCACTAAATATTATAGACAAATAGAGGAGACTTGCTCGGGGTTTTTTATGACAACATGGAGCTTACCTCTTGAACAAAGTATGTTGCTAAATGTGCCTCATTGGTTAATAAGAATTGCAAAAAAATTATGGATTTAGAATTGACAACGAAAGTGTTACATAGATTGCTTGTATTGTATCAATATGTTGCATGACATTATTTTTTCCTCATTTATTTGAAGGTCTCTGTAATCAATTATTCTATTGTTCTTGTAAGAAGGATTGTTTTCAATTTTTAAAATTCTAAATAAATTTCGTGGTTATTTTGTTTGGATGGAACTTGTTATATGTGTTGTATCAAAATGTTTCATGATATTCTTTCTTTCTCATCTGTTTGAAGTTTGCGATAACGAACTATTCTTCATGATATTTTTTTTTTCAGTTGCCCATAACAAACTGTTCATTATCGTAGTTTGCCTCATGGGAGCCGTCAAAATCTGCAAGATAGACTTAAACCATTTCATGTTGTTAGCACAAAAGTCAGTTTAAATCAGCAAACCTAAACATCCCTATGAAATATGTAGAATCATGTTAAACCATACAAACAAAAACAATGCAAAAAACATGAATCCTTCCTATCCCATAGTGGATTGGTGCTATCCTTTGTGTAGAAGGCAGCCCTTTCCCAATCCCTTGATAAGCAAAAATTTCCAAATGATGGATGATAGACAATGAGATGCTAAGTGATCTCAAGTTGCCTAAAATGATAGTGCTCAAATTGAAGATTGTAAATGATGAAGAGCAAGATTGATTCTCAAGTGAAGAGAATGACCTTGCATAAAGATGTGTTGTTTGTTTGAAGGAGAGAAGCCTTCAACTTATAGTTGAGCTTGAAGAGAGGAGAGGCCAAATTGATGAATGTGGGATCATTCATGGGCCAATGACAAGATGCCACTTGTCAAGGTGTGAGAAGGTGAGGAATGTGCAAGTTTTGGCAAATGTGCCAATTTCAAATTTGAATTTGAATGACTTGACATGTTTTGGGGGGATGAAAGGTGCAATAAATGCTATGTTGACTTGTGCAAATAGCATTTAAAACCTTGTTGGAAGGGACAAGTCCCTTTTGGGGGAAGATTCAAAATGGAAGAATATTCCATTTTGATGCCATTTTGAATGTAATTAGAGGAATTATAAATCAAATAAATGATTTATTGGTGCAAGTGGGTGGGTTAGTTAGGAGTTTGGATTTGACTCTAGTTGAGTCAAAAGCTAGAGAATGATAATCCTGATTAGAAGTTAATTAATGTAGATTAATTAACTTGGATGATATTAAGAGGTGACATTTGATAAATCAAATGAGAAGAACTTTAAGGATTTGATTAAATAATTTTGATTTATTTAATGAACCTTAGTGAATTAATCAATAAATTGCTTTAATTAATTAATAGCAGAATTTGATGTTAGTTAGAGCGAGATATATGATGTCAGTTTTGCATGTGTACATTTTGCCCCTCTTTGAAGCAATGTACTCATTGCATTGGTTCAAAGAATGATGTTGCCGGCATCGAAATTAAAAAATTCTTTGGTTTTTCAGATGCCCCAGTGGAAATGAGTACGTTAGTACATTGCCCCCCCGAGAGATCGAGCGAAAAGATACAATTTGAGGTGGATCTCGCGACAAAGAGGTTCAAAATGGATGTATGGATGGTTAGACTATATGATAATGATGATGTAGATGAGATGTTCAGAAGATGCTTAGAATAACAAATTTATATTATCGTAAACAACTTTAAATGATTATGCAATGCATGTGAGATGGATGAGATGGATGATGTTGTCCTGATATGATGGTATGACATGATTATGCGAAATGAGAATACGGATGCAAGATGGATGCATTGTTAGCATGAAAGAAGATAGAAGAATGAGAGGGATGAACCCTTGAATCCAAGAAGATGTAGAATTTCAACAAGCCAACTTTATTAGAGATGATGATGAAAGATGATGATGTATTGCTTATCCAGGAATGGGAGATAAAGAGCATAACTTTCTTTATGTTTGATAACACACATAGGGGCGATGCATCAAGGTATTAAGAACCAGGATGGCGTTGCGCCTAGTGTGATGGACTCTGACTCGGCAATCAGATAGGAGTGATCTTGTTCACACTTGACATACGGAAACCTTGCTAGGACGGACCCAACAAAGATAGTATTCGCCAAGTTATTTTACAAGAACATCTAATAAGCACAATAGATAAAAAGATAATGATCATTGCCCCATTCCTTTCTCTCTAAACCTGTTTTGTTTAGGCATCATCGAGAGGTCCTTGGAATGAGCGCAAAATAAGATAAGTCAACAAGACCAAGATAAAGTAAATAAACAAGCTAATTTTCTTTGTACCGCTAGCCAGGCTAAACTAATGTGGGGTACCTGATGCTTATGTCCATCGTGGGAAAGCTTCATCCTAGGACATGTAGTGATCAGGGTTTTGGTAGGACTGATTGGGTGATAAGCTATTGATACTCCGAGTTGACCAACTTGCTGACTTATGAATCTAGACTTGAGACCTTGGCGATTAAGGTGTTCACTTTGGAACCTGCTAAAACTTGCTTCTGATTGCTTCATCAAAGGATGAAGGCGACGATTGATTTATTAGGAATGACGATTATTGTGGGTGAATGCGAGATGGAACGGGTGCACCATTTTGGGTTTTTCAGATATTTGGATGTTTTTGGAATTTTTGAGATGTTTTACAAATGTTTTTGGTATTTTCAAGATTTTATGAATGTTTTTTGGATTTTGTGTCAATTGACTTGACTGCGGATGAGATAGATGGGAAAATGGATGCCAATGCGACAGACGCATAAAGAATGACCTAAAGGTAAAAAAGATAAGCAAACGAATGCCAATGTGACGGACGCCTAACTAGATGGGCAAATGGATGCCAATGCGAGGGATGCATAAATGAATGGGAAAATGGATTGCCAATACAACAGACGCATAAATGAATGGGCAAACAGATTACCAATGCGATGGATGCATCAATGAATGGGCAAATGGATTGCCAATGCGACGGACGCATAAATGAATGGGCAAACGGATTGCCAATGCGACGGACACATAAAGGACTGACCTAACCGTCTCGGGGGATGATCAAAGATCAACCTTGCCTACATTCAAGCTCAGAGATGACGTAGTTCGACAAGGTGGAAGATTGACAAGACTAAATGATGAATTTTGAAGATTTTCCAATATTTCGACAAGTTTTTGGATTTTTTGAATGATTTGGATGTTTTGGATTTTTTGAAAGATTTGGATGTTTTTGGATTTTTTGATGAATTTTCTAGATGTTTTTGAAATTTTTGATGGATTTTTTGATGAGTTTTTCTGAATGTTTTTGGCTTTTTTCGCATGATTCTGACAATTTGGATATGGATATATGATGATATCAGTGCTCTCTCTTGGGATTTTGTTGAAAACCAAGCTTAACGTTGATCAATTAGATTGATGGATGGATAGTTTGACTAAGTGTGTTAAGTCAAACGAAAGTGATAATGCACTTGTAAATTCTAGGAAGTTGTGTTATCCCAGAGTAAATTTGTACAAAAAGGATAATTTGGCTAGGTGTGTTAAGCCAAACGAGGTGATGATTTGATAATTTGGCTAAGTGTGTTAAGCCAAATAGAGTGATGATAATGAACTTGTAAACCCAAGGAAGTTGTGTTATCCTAGAGTAAACTTGTGCACAAGATGATAGTTTGACTAAGTGTGTTAAGTCAACAAGGTGATGATTGATTGGATTCGATTGATCAAGATTGATGAAGCTTGATTTGGAACAAAATTGTTTTGATGATTTGATGTGATGCTGACGTGCGCATTAGATGCCACTGATATGGATTGTTGGATTGATGTTCGATGAAAGATAAAGCATGATAAGGAATGTTTTCTTGTCAAAATATGCCATGGGCTAGTGATTTGGGATTTTTGGTTCACAAATTGATTTGACCAAGTTGATTTCATGTTTTCCAATGTTTGGATCACTTCATAAGTTGGATGATATACATCAAGATTTATTCTCGAAGCAAGATGCAAATATCTACCCCCAGTGTCTAGCAATGTTTGAACGACCATGGGTAGATTCTTGGATATGAATGGATATGGATTATCTTGCAATAAGATAAGGGTGCTCAGAATAGAGGAACACTCATTCGGATAATGCTTCAAGGCTCAGATAGCGTTGGATAGGATGGGATCAATGAAAATGACCCGTGTCAAGATGTTTACCATAAACAAGTGTAAAGCGTGCACCAAAATTTTCCAAGGTCAAGATAACTTGGAGTATGGATGTAGATGGAAACTGGATTGGATAAACGGTTCATGGATGAACGGATGATATGGATGGAATGTTGGCTTCATTATGGATGTGATAAGATGCTTTCTTGTGAACTGGTGCACATAGATGCTCGATTCTACACATGACACCTGTTTGCCAGGTTTTCATCATGGTACTTGTCCAAAGCGCCACCGAAGCGGTTTTCATTGGAGGACGATTTTTTTCTTTACTATTTTCAATCCTTTTTCTGATTTTTTTGGATTTTTTGTATTATTTGATTTTTTTGTTGTCACCAAGACACCTGTTTGCCAGGTTTTCATCAAGGTGACCATTTTTTTAGGACATTTTTCTAATTTTTTTGTATTTTCTGAGAGATTTTAAGCTGATGTTGATTCTTTTGTCATAATGTTCCATCGATATCCTACTTGTAGAAGTTGTCTTGCCAAGATACATGCACTTGAATGCAAATTTTGAGATTCTTGATCTACTTTGCTGATACCAGAGTTAACTCTGTCTTTGTGCACCCATCGTGATAGGGTGCCTTCTGAATCCTTATGATGAAGGGTCGTTGCCAACACATGGTCAATGTGAGAATTGGATATCATGCGTGGAGGCATGGATGGAGTGTGTTTAGAAGTAACAGATGGATTGGTCGATGGTTTGGAACCTTTGACTCTCCAAACTTGGGAAGATGAGCAATAATGGGTGGATATGGAAGTGTGCATGGAATTTGGACCAATTGCTTGATACACTTTGTATGTTACTTGAGAAGCCTGCTTTTTCCTTTGTGGAAATCTTTGATGGATACTTGCCCCATTTTGATTTTGCCCCATAGTTTCTTTGACTGATGGAGTTTGATAGGGATATTCATTCTTTGTATTCTTTGGTATCCACTTTAATTTTATTTGTCCTTCATGCTTCATCATTTGATTCAAATATTTCTTTTGACGTTGGTCCCAATTTGTGTATGGGGTGATGGGTGGATGAAGATTTATGACATGACGGGTTGTAGTATTGGCATTGGTTTCATCATAAGGATCCTTCATGCTCCCTATGTTGACATTTGCTTGAGATGAAGTTGCCCCCAGTTTGGTGATAGTATTACTGATATGTTGAGATCCCTTGATTGTTGAATAACCAAGGCCTTGACACTTAGGATTTCTAAAAATCTGCATTGGTTCTAAGATACCCTATTCATGTAGGCCTAATCCTCTGCCTTGATAATTCATCTGTTGAAAAATTTTATTTGCCATAGGATATGATTTACTTTGGAAACAAGGTGTTTCTCCTTTTCTGTTTTGTGGCGGATCTTCAAATGTCATAGCTCTTTCATTGATAAGATGATTTTCCCTTACAAAGGTGAGTGATCCAAGTTTATAAGTGATAGGATCTTCCATAAGTGGGATGAATGCCTGATTGATATCTCCAACTTGATCTTGTGACATATCAGATTGTAGTGCTTCTTCAAGAAGTGTTGATGCTTCGCTGTCTACACAAAAGTCTTCCTCATGACTCACTTCATAGGATGTTTTTGATTCATGACTTATGTACAAGCCTTCTTCATGATCCATTTCTGACATGTTTCTGGATTTCTCTATATCTTGATCATGTGTACCAATGTTAAGAGTATGAGACTCTTGTTTCCCAGTAATGATTTCAAGAGTATGAGACTCTTGTTTTGAATGAAGATCATCTACAGGTCCATCCAAAGAAAGCATCTCATGGGTAGATGGAAGAGTATGTGCTATGCGGATATGGTCATCATTTGCAACATCTTGTATAGATAGGAGAGTGTCCATTATATCGTTGTAGTAGCTTGGAGATACAAATTCTCGATCTTGAGTGATTTTGGAATTGCTTTCAACATGCTTTGGATCAAGTTCTTGACATGGGTCGATTTCAAAGAATGGACTTCTTTCTTGGATATCTTCATTAGGAAGTGGCTCAATATTCTCTTGAACTTTGAGAGGATTTGGATCAAATGTTGACATAGGGATTCCTTCAATATCTTTAACCATGAGGTCAAAGGATGTCAATATGTTGTTGGAAGGGCCATTGCTAGACCTTGATGGAAGATTTTGATCATGCTTTGGAATATGTTCTTGAGATATGTCCTCTAACTCATTAGGTGATGTAGAGACATTTTCAACATTATCATTGGTGGATGGATCTTGGTTTATGTCAATGGGATCAAATAATGTTAACACATCTTGAAATAGATCACTAAAAAGTGGCTCTTGATGAATGACGATTTGATCAATGGATGGGGTAGACATATCTTCAATGTGCTCATTGATGGATTGATTTTGATCATTGTTTTCAACAATTTTGGTGGAGGGATTGTCAATGTTCTCAACCATATGATCAAGTGATGTTGGTATTTCTTGAATTTGATCATTGTTGGGTATCGTGAGTGAGTTTTGATCGTGATTGAAAAGTAGCTCTTGGTGTATGTTAATTTGATCCTTGGTCAAGGTTGAAACATCTTCCAAGTGCTTATTGATAGATTGATCTTGATTTTTGATTTCAACAATTGTGGTGGGAATCTGTTGTAAGCTTTGTTGGGCGAGTAATGTCTATGTTTGTTGTTGAGCCAACAACACTTGTTGTTCGTCATGTTGTTTTTGTGCCAACAAAGCTTTTTGTTGGGCTCTTTGTTGTGCTACTTCTTCTTGGATTGCTTTCAATAGTGCGTAGAATTCTGCTTGCGCTTGCGCTTGTTGGGCTACTTGAGCCACTTGTGCTTGCTAAGTAACTAGCTGTGTAGCTTGTTGGGCTTGGAGTGCCTTTTTGCGGGAAGCTTCTTGAGCGGCTTGCAACATGATGGAGAATGAATTGGTCATGTTGTATTTTGGCGGCGGCGGCGGTGGTGGTGGAATGGGAATGGTGTTGATTGTTGGGGTTGCTTGGATAGTTGCCATCTGTTTTTGTGATATCGATGGAAAAATGGGATGATTTGGTATGATGTTTTGATTTGGCATGATAGATTGAAATTGAACATTGTTGTGGTTGGGAATCATATTGCCTTGATTTAGGTAACTTTGATTTTGCATGGTGTTACCTTGAATTGAATCAACATATGGAGTTGCTAATATACTGCTAGGATTTTGAACAACATTAGGGGGATTTGAAAACATGTCGACCCCAAAGTTTACCAAGTGTGGATTTGAAATGGTCATGTTTGGTAAAGTTGCACTTGGCATGAATGGATTTGGTGGGATAATGTTGTTTGGAAAACTCATGCATTGAGCGTTTGGTTGATAGATTTGCAGATTTGGACTTGGATTTAAATCTATCATTGGGAAAGGTGTTCCAAACTTTGGATCGGGCATACTCACATTCGTTGTACCATTGATGTTTGTATGAGATAATGCTCCCATGTATGCATTGTACAAGCTTTGATAATCAAATGGTATTGTAAGGCTTGGATAGTTTGGTTGAATCGAATTGCTCATGATGGATGGATCAAGTTTATATTCCATGTCCCTCTTGTGTTGAGATCGAGTTTGAACCATAAAATGAAGATCAATTTTCAAGAATGTAAGAGATGAACCTCTAATCCTTTAGATTGGTCTAAACCTTAGGTTCAAAGAAGCAAAGAACTAGGATAATTGAAGGATCAAAGTGATGATGAGGATGAGATAAATGAAAGATGAGTGATACAGATGAATGGAACTCTTAAAGAAACTTTGAAGGAAATGCTAAACTTTTAGGACTTTGATTGATTGTGATTGGATTGATGGTTTGACTAGATGTGTTAAGTCAAACAAGAGTGATAAATGTAATTGTAAAACTCTAGGAAGTTGTGTTATCCAAGAGTGAACTCCTACAAGATGGTAGTTTGACTTAGTGTGTCAAGTCAAATGAGGTGATGATTTGATGATTTGGTTAGGTGTGTTAAGCCAAACAAGATGAACTTGTAAACCCTAGGAAGTTGTGTTATCCTAGAGAAAACTCGTGTATAGGATGATGGTTTGACTAGATGTGTTAAGTCAAACAAAGTGATTTGATTTCGCCTAAAAGTTTAGCATAAAAGATGTTTACAAAGTTTCCAAGAGTTGTTGATGAGGTGACTTTTGATTGATTTTGATGGTTGAGAGATGGATGAAAGTGATTGAATTTGATCCTAGACTTGACCTAGAATAACACTTCTTCTTACAAGACCTCGGTGTTGAAGAACACGCTATATTTCCTATGAGAGGAAAGTAAACCTTTCAAACAATTTAGGATCTCAAGACTTTCCTCACTAGCTTTCACACTAAGCTTTTTGAACTTCGGTTTTGGGATTTTGATCTTGCGAGAAATCATGTTAGAAAACACATGTGTAATCAAATTTGTCTTTTTCTCTTGTTTAGATTCAATTCTTTTTACCACAAACACTTTCTTGATTATGTTTTTCAAACTAAATGTCCAATATCCTAATTTCCCTTTATCCCACAAAGTGTGTTATGCAGAAATCAAGGAGATCAAGACAAAGGTTATCTATTGTTGACTTCAGTAAGCAAATTAAGATGAAATCAAATGCTTAGAAGCCTCTAAGGATGAAATCCCTAGGGCAAGCATGAACACTTGAATTCGTCAAAGGTATTTGCTTTCCTAAAGGGTTTGAAATTCTGATGACTTGTTGAATGTTTGTTTTCCACTGTTTCGGATTCAAGCAATGTGTTTTGATTCCAAGCACTTTTTACAAGCCTAGGATGATGAGACAATACCTTGTTGGGTTCCCACTTGGATAAATCCAGCTACGCATATCTTGTGCGAATGGCTAAATGCTTGACCACACTGGCTCCCCTCCACGACACTCACTTATTCGGGTTAGCCAAGCATTAGTACCCATGAATCTCCCATGGCATACTTTCCATTTCCACAACAAGACCGCATGTTATGTGGGGCGGCTTCAGAGGACATGACCTCTTGCACCAACAAGATAGACAAGGTTTTGGCCAATTTCTAAACAAGGGGTTCTAATTCGGGCATTCCGTTCGTGGGGGATTATCCAACATTGGCGAGAGTCCATTGCTGTCCATCTCGTCGGAATAATCCTCGTGATTCTTGAACTTTCCTCAAGAATCCACACTTATATACCGGTTGGAAGTCGCTTGGCTTTAGCGTGTTCCTGGTTGGGTCGTTCCCTTGGGTGATTACTTTTTCCCACAAGGCAGGCCCTCTAAGATAAACAAAAGCGACCTAACATATTCCGTCATTCACACAACCTTCGTTGAAAAACAAAGGGGAGAACCTCCGCAATATATCGTGCTCACACTCGCATGATTTGTTCAATTTTTAGATCCCAAATTGAAGTGTGGAGGCAATATTTTATGCAACTTAGGGTCATCAAAAAGACTTTTGATTCTCAAGATCGCCGTGAAGCGCGAGAGAAGTGCATACGCCCTTTTAAATGACACTATTTTGCAAAAAAGTTTACAAAACACAAAGTACACATGTTCAATTTTAAATTCCTCAAAGCAATGATGAGTTCGTTTTAAAAGCACCAATTGAAATGTGAAGTTGCCTTGTTCAATTTTAATCCCAAATTGAAATCTAGTAAGTATCTAAGGTTCAATTTTAACCAACTTTGAAAAGATCAAGTCATTGATTGATTTTAAGCCCAAATTGAAAGGTGAGTTAGCTAAAAACAGAAAAAAAGGGTAGTAAGTGAAAGCTCCAAGATTGTTGAAACAAGCATTAAAAAATGCTTTTTTTCCAAGTTTTGTTTTCAAGAATCTTCAATTCCACTCTTTTCGCCTTCACTTTTGTGTGTTTCTGATGACAATGTCAACACCTCCACTTCAACCTTTGGTTGATGGCTCAAATTTATCCTTTCATTGAGTTTTACACAAAAACCTGCTAAATAAATGAAATCCCTTGAGTATCTGCCACTCATCCAAAATGACAGCTGCAATAAAACAAATGCTAATGCAATGTAATGAGACAAAATTTGTATAAAAAAAAGAATATATCCAAGTTGGTGCGCAACTGACTTTTAAACTGAAGTACAGAATACCATTTAAGACAAATTTGAAATGAAAAGCATCATATGAAAGGGACAACAATAAATACTTCCTCCATTACATAGTAATATTCGCACCTATTTCATGCTCACATAGACGTTAGCCAAAACAATTCCAGATGATATGAAAAAAAAGCTAGTGAATGCCTTTTGAAAAATGCTTTAGAAATCGATGCAAACTAACTACCACATGTGCAAAAAGAATCTATTGAAAAGGCTTTAGAAAATTTTAAGTTAATGTAACTTGCAGGCAATAAACTTGTTTTCCAAAGTCTCCTCCAAAATATTATGACCAAAGGGCCATCTCATTATTCACATCAAAAGCAAACCAGCCAATCTAGGGAAACACCATTTTAGCCAATGGTTTCTATAACCAAATAAGAGTATCAAAATCTATGCAGCAAATTTATGACCCAAAACTGTTTCAGCTACTTCGTAGAAATTTCCTCTGCACAAGTAAATTCAAATGAAGGTGGATGGTTTTTCAGACTCACAAAGATAAGACAACAACATTAATCAGCGTACCCCTTTGATAAGAGGCCTATGAAGAGCTATGATTAGTGGTTTCTACCAAGAGTCATCATCGATCAGTGTACCAAAGACTTTTACCTGTGCAATAAAGAAGTCAGATGGTTTCAAATTTACCAGTAAGTGAAATTTACTACCATGGCGCCTTTAAATTGCTTGATTTACATATGCAGTTGGTGTGATCCTTTCTCACCAATGATTTCATGCCTAAAATATAATTTTCCTTTATGATGTGTCCCACCAATAATCGATAGAGTAGAATTTTACAACAGGGACCTTGATTGCATTTATTGGAGGCGACATCTTCCAAGACTCGGCTATGTTGCAACCTCGATTCATTCCTTGTTCTCTTCATACATGTGGTGCCACTGGCCGCATTATACTCTTCAAAGATC
>VCHN02000367.1:20228-41518 GCA_007115665.2 Sequoiadendron giganteum
CGAGGTTGCAAAACAGCCGAGTCTCGAAAGATGTCGCCTCCAATAAATGCAATCAAGGTCCCTGCTGTAAAATTTCGCTCTGTCGATTATTGGTGGGATGCATCATAAAGGAAAATGATATTTTAGGCATGAAATCATTGGTGAGAAAGGATCACACCAACTGCATATGTAAATCAAGCAATTTAAAGGCACCATGGTAGTAAATTTCACCTACTGGTAAATTTGAAACCATCTGACTTCTTTATTGCACAGGTAAAAGTCTTTGGTACACTGATCGATGGTGACTTTTGATAGAAACCACTAATCATAGCTCTTCGTAGGCCTCTTATCAAAGGGGTACGCTGATTAATGTTGTTGTCTTATCTTTGTGAGTCTAACAAACCGTCTACCTTCATTTGAATTTACTTGTGCAGAGGAAATTTCTACAAAGTAGCTGAAATAGTTTTGGATCATAAATTTGCTGCATAGATTTTGATACTCTTATTTGGTTATAGAAACCATTGGCTAGTTCGCTTTTGACATGAATAATGAGATGGCCCTTTGGTCATAATATTTTGGAGGTGACTTTGGAAAACAAGTTTATTGCCTACAAGTTACATTAACTTAAAATTTTCTAAAGCCTTTTCAATAGATTCTTTTTGCGCATGTGGCAGTTAGTTTGCATCGATTTCTAAAGCATTTTTCAAAAGGCATTCACTGGCTTTTTTTTCATATCATTTGGAATTGTTTTGGCTAACGTCTATGTGAGCATGAAATAGGTGCGAATATTACTATGTAATGGAGGAAGTATTTATTGTTGTCCCTTTCATATGATGCTTTTCATTTCAAATTTGTCTTAAATGGTATTTTGTACTTCAGTTTAAAAGTCAGCTGCACGCCAACTTGGAGAGATTCTTATTTTTATGCAAACCTTGTCTTTATCAAGAATGCATTAGCATTTGCCTTTATTTGTAGCTGTCATGTTGATGAGTGGCGTATACCTAAGGGATTTCATTTATTTAGCGGTGCTCGGCGAAGCAACGAATTCGAGACACTAAAAGAAAGGTTGAAATTGGAGGTGTTGATATTGTCATCAAAACACAAAATGAAGGCGAAAAGAGGGGAATTGAAGATTTTCTTGAAAACAAAACTTGAAAAGCATTTTTTAATGCTTGTTTCAACAATCTTGGAGCTTTCACTTACTACCCTTTTTTTTTGTTTTTAGCTAACTCACCTTTCAATTTGGGCTTAAAATCAATCAATGACTTGATCTTTTCAAAGTTGGTTAAAATTGAACCTTAGATACTTACTAGATTTCAATTTGGGATTAAAATTGAACAAGGCAACTTCACATTTCAATTGGTGCTTTTAAAACGAACTCATAATTGCTTTGAGGAATTTAAAATTGAACATGTGTACTTTGTGTTTTGTAAAATTTTTGCAAAGTAGTGTCATTTAAAAAGGCATATGCGCTTCTCTCGTGCTTCACGGCGATCTTGAGAATCAAAAGTCTTTTTGGTGACCCTAAGTTGCATAAAAGATTGCCTCCACACTTCAATTTGGGCATTTTAAAATTGAACAAAACATGCGAGTGTGAGCACGATATATTGTGGAGGTTCTCCCTTTTGTTTTTCAACGAAGGTTGTGTGAACGACGGGATATGTTAGCTCACTATTGTTTAACTTAGAGGGCCTGCCTTGTGGGAAAAAGTAATCACCTAAGGGAATGACCCAACCGGGAACACGCTAAAGCCAAGCGACTTCCACCCGGGATATAAGTGTGGATATTGGAACAAAGGCCAATATCACGAGGATTATTCCGACGAGATGGACAGCAATGGACTCTCGTCGATGTTGGATAATCCCCCACGAACAGAATGCCCGAATTAGAACCCTTTGTTTAGAAAAAGGCCAAAACCTTGTCTATCTTGTTGGTGCAAAAGGTTATGTCCTTTGAAGCCGCCCCACGTAACATGCGGTCTTGTTGTGGAAATGGAAAGTATGCCATGGGAGATTCATGGGTACTAATGCTTGGCTGACCCGAATAAGTGAGTGCCGTGGAGGGGAGCCAGTGTGATCAAGCATTTAGCCATTCGCATAAGATATGCGCAGCTAGATTTATCCAAGTGAGAACCCAACAAGGTATTGTCTCATCATCCTAGGGTTGTAAAAAGTGCTTGGAATCAAAACACATTGCTTGAATCCGAAACAGTGGAAAACAAACATTCAACAAGTCATCAGAATTTCAAACCCTTTAGGAAAGCAAATACCTTTGATGAATTCAAGTGTTCATGCTTGCCCTAGGGATTTCATCCTTAAAGGCTTCTAAGCATTTGGATTTCATCTTAATTTTCTTACTAAAGTCAACAATAGATAACCTTTGTCTTGATCTCCTTGATTTCTGCATAACACACTTTGTGGGATAAAGGGAAATTAGGATATTGGACATTTAGTTTGAAAAACATAAAACATAATCAAGAAAGTGTTTGTGGTAAAAATAACTGAATCTAAACAAGAGAAAAAGACAAATTTGATTACACATGTGTTTTCTAACATGATTTCTCGCAAGATCAAAATCCCAAAACCGAAGTTCAAAAAGCTTAGTGTGAAAGCTAGTGAGGAACGTCTTGAGATCCTGAATTGTTTGAAAGGTTTACTTTCCTCTCATAGGAAATATAGCGTGTTCTTCAACACCGAGGTCTTGTAAGAAGAAGTGTTATTCTAGGTCAAGTCTAGGATCAAATTCAATCACTTTCATCCATCTCTCAACCATCAAAATCAATCAAAAGTCACCTCATCAATAGCTCTTGGAACCTTTGTAAACATCTTTTATGCTAAACTTTTAGGCGAAATCAAATCACTTTGTTTGAATTAACACATTTAGTCAAACCATCATCCTATACATGAGTTTTCTCTAGGATAACACAACTTCCTAGGGTTTACAAGTTCATCTTGTTTGGATTAACACACCTAGCCAAATCATCAAATCATCACCTCATTTGACTTGACACACTAAGTCAAACTACCATCTTGTAGGAGTTCACTCTTGGATAACACAACTTCCTAGAGTTTTACAATTACATTTATCACTCTTGTTTGACTTAACACACCTAGTCAAACCATCAATCCAATCACGATCAATCAAAGTCCTAAATGTTTAGCATTTCTTTCAAAGTTTTCTTTAAGAGTTCCATTCATCCATATCACTCATCTTCCATTTATCTCATCCTCATCATCGCTTTGATCCTTCAATTATCCTAGTTCTTTGCTTCTTTGAACCTAAGGTTTAGACCGATCTAAAGGATTAGAGGTTCATCTCTTACATTCTTGAAAATTGATCTTCATTTTATGGTTCAAACTCGATCTCAACACAAGAGGAGCATGGAATATAAACTTGATCCATCCATCATGAGCAATTTGATTCAACCAAACTATCCAAGCCTTGCAATACCATTTGATTATCAAAGCTTGTACAATGCATACATGGGAGCATTATCTCATACAAACATCAATGGTACAACGAATGTGAGTATGCCCGATCCAAAGTTTGGAACACCTTTCCCAATGATAGATTTAAATCCAAGTCCAAATCTTCAAATCTATCAACCAAACGCTCAATGCATGAGTTTTCCAAACAACATTATCCCACCAAATCCATTCATGCCAAGTGCAACTTTACCAAACATGACCATTTCAAATCCACACTTGGTAAACTTTGGGGTCGACATGTTTACAAATCCCCCTAATGTTTTTCAAAATCCTAGCAATATGTTGATGACTCTAGGTATTGATCCAAGTCAAGGTAACGCCATGCAAAATCAAAGTTACCTAAATCCAAGCAATATGATTCCCAACCACAACAATGTTCAATTTCAATCTATCATGCCAAATCAAAACATCATACCAAATCATCCCATTTTTCCATTGATATCGCAAAAACAGATGGAAACCATCCAAGCAACCCCAACAATCAACAACATTCCCATTCCACCACCACCACCACCACCGCCAAAATACAACATGACCAATTCATTCTCCATCATGTTGCAAGCTGCACAAGAAGCTTCCCGCAAAAAGGCACTCCAAGCCCAACAAGCTACACAGCTAGTTGCTCAGCAAGCACAAGCGGCTCAAGTAGCCCAAGAAGCACAAGCGCAAGCAGAATTCTACGCACTATTGCAAGCAATCCAAGAAGAAGTAGCACAACAAAGAGCCCAACAAAAAGCTTTGTTGGCACAAAAACAACATGACCAACAACAAGCGTTGTTGGCTCAGCAGCAAACACAGGCATTACTCGCCCAACAAAGCTTGCAACAGATTCCCACCACAATTGTTGAAATCAAAAATCAAGATCAATCTATCAATAAGCACTTTGAAGATGTTTCAACCTTGACCAATGATCAAATCATCACACACCAAGAGTCACTTTTCAATCACGATCAAAACTCACTCACGATACCCAACAATGATCAAATTCAAAAAATACCAACATCACTTGATCATATGGTTGAGAACATTGACAATCCCTCCACCAAAATTGTTGAAAACAATGATCAAAATCAATCCATCAATGAGCACATTGAAGATATGTCTACCCCATCCATTGATCAAATCATCGTTCATCAAGAGCCACTTTTTAGCGATCTATTTCAAGATGTGTTAACATTATTTGATCCCATTGACATAAACCAAGATCCATCCACCAATGATAATGTTGAAAATGTCTCTACATCACCTAATGAGTTAGAGGACATATCTCAAGAACATATTCCAAAGCATGATCAAAATCTTCCATCAAGGTCTAGCAATGGCCCTTCCAACAACATATTGACATTCTTTGACCTCATGGTTAAAGATATTGAAGGAATCCCTATCTCAACATTTGATCCAAATCCTCTCAAAGTTCAAGAGAATATTGAGCCACTTCCTAATGAAGATATCCAAGAAAGAAGTCCATTCTTTGAAATTGACCCATGTCAAGAACTTGATCAAAAGCATGGCGAAAGCAATTCCAGAATTAGTCAAAATCAAGAATTTGTATCTCCGAGATACTACAATGATCTAATGGGCACCCTTTTATCTAAACAAGATGTCGCAAATGATGATCATATCCACATAGGACATACTCCTCCATCTACCAATGAAATGCTTTCTTTGGATGGACACATAGATGATCTTCATTCAAAACAGGAGTCTCATACTCTTGAAATCATTATTGGGAAACAAGAGTCTCCTACTCTTAACATTGGTACACATGATCAAGATATAGAGAAATCCAGAGACATATCAGAAATGGGTCAAGAAGAAGGCTTGTACATAAGTTATGAATCAAAAACATCCTATGAAGTGAGTCATGAGGAAGACTTTTGTGTAGACAGCGAAGCATCAACACTTCTTGAAGAAGCACTACAATCTGATATGTCACAAGATCAAGTTGAAGATATCAATCAGGCATTCATCCCACTTATGGAAGATCCTATCACTTATAAACTTGGATCACTCACCTTTGTAAGGGAAAATCATCTTATCAATGAAAGAGCTATGACATTTGAAGATCCGCCACAAAGCAGAGAAGGAGAAACACCTTGTTTCCAAAGTAAATCATATCCTATGGCAAATAAAATTTTTCAGCAGATGAATTATCAAGGTAGAGGATTAGGCCTACGTAAACAGGGTATCCTAGAACCAGTGCAGATTTTTAGAAATCCTAAGCATCAAGGCCTTGGTTATTCAACAATCAAGGGATCTCAACATATCAGTAATACTATCACCATACTGGGGGCAACTTCGTCTCGAGCAAACATCAACATAGGGGTCACAAAGAATCCTTATGATGGAATCAATGCCAGTACTACAACCCGCCATGTCATAAATCTTCATCCACCCATGACCCCATCCACAAATTGGGACCAACAACAAAAGAAAGATTCGAATCATAAAACAAAGAATGTTATCAAAGAAAAAGAAGTACTGAAGCTTGAAGGACAAATTAAATACATATGGATACCAAAGAATACAAAGAAAAATTATCCCTATCAAACTCCATTAGTCAAAGAAACTATGGGGCAAAATCAAAAAGGGAAAAGCATCCATCAAAGATGTCTAGAAAAGAAAAAGGAAGCTTCTCAAGCAACATACAAAGTGTATCAAGTAGTTGGTCCTAATTCCATGCACACTTCCGTATCCACTCATTATTGCTCATCTTCCCAAGTTTGGACAGTCAAAGGTTCCAAACTACCAACCAATCCATCTTTGATTCCTAGACACACTCCATCCATGCCTCCACGCATGATATCCAACTCTCACATTGACCATGTGTTGGCAGTGACCCTTCATCATAAGGATTCAGAAGGCACTCTATCACGATGGGCGCACAAAGACAAAGTTAACTCCGGTATCGGAAAAGCAGAACAAATTTCTCAAAAGTTGCATTCAAGTGCACGTATCTTGGAAAAACAACTTCTTCAAGCAAGGTATCGATGGCACATTATGACAGAAGCATCAACATCAGCACCACTAGGTGGTTCAGCATCAGTTTAACATCTCTCAGAAAATACAAAAAAAAATCAGAAAAAGTCCTGAAAAAATGGTTACCTTGATGAAAACCTGGCAAATAGGCGTCTTGGTGACAACAAAAAAATCAAAAAATACAAAAAATCCAAAAAAATCAGAAAAAGGATTGAAAACAGTAAAGAAAAAAATCGTCCTCTAGTGAAAACCGCTTCGGTGGCGCTTTGGACAGGTACCATGATGAAAACCTGGCAAACAGGCATCATGTGTAGAATCGAGCATCTGCATGCGCTAGTTCAGAAGAAAGCATCTTATCGCATCCATAATGAATCCAACATTCCATCCATATCATCCGTTCATCCATGAACCGTTTATCCAATCCATTTTTTGTCTGCATCCATACTCCAAGTTATCTTGATCTTGGAAAATTTTGGTGCACGCTTTACACTTGTTTATGGTAAACACCTTGACATGGGTCATTTTCATTGCTCCCATCCTATCTAACATTATCTGAGCCTTGAAGCATTATCCGAATGAGCGTTCCTCTATTCAAACACCTTATCTTATCGCAAGATGATCCATATCCATTCATATCCAAGAATCTACCCATGGTCGTTCAAACATTGCTAGACACTGGGGGTAGATATTTGCATCTTGCTTCGAGAATAAATATTGATGTATATCATCCAACTTATGAAGTGATCCAAACATTGGAAAACGTGAAATCAACTTGGTCAAATCAATTTGTGAACCAAAATCCAAATCACTAGCCCATGGCATATTTTGACAAGAAGACGTTCCTCATCGAATATCAATCCAAGCAATCCATATCAGTCGCATCTAGTGTGCACATCAGCATCACATCAAATCATCAAAGCTATTTTGTTCCAAATCAAGCTTCATCTTGATCAATCGAATCCAATCAATCATCACCTTGTTGACTTAACACACTTAGTCAAACTATCATCTTGTGCACGAGTTTACTCTAGGATAACACAACTTCCTTGGGTTTACAAGTTCATTATCATCGCTTTGTTTGGCTTAACACACTTAGCCAAATTATCAAATCATCACCTCGTTTGGCTTAACACACCTAGCCAAATTATCCTTTTTGTACGAGTTTACTCTAGGATAACACAACTTCTTGGAACTTACGAGTGCATTATCACTTTCGTTTGACTTAACACACTTAGTCAAACTATCAATCCATCAGTCCGATTGATCAAAATTAAGCCTGGTTTTCAACAAAATTTCAAAACAGAGCACTGATATCATCACATCCGTATCCAAATCGTCAAAATCCATCAAAAATTCAAAAACATTCAAAAATCCATCAAAATCCAAAAACATCAAAAAGCATTCAAAATATCAAAAACATGTCGAAATATCAGAAAATCTTCAAAATTCATCATTTAGTCTTGTCAGTTTTTCCACCTTGTCGAACTACATCGTCTCTAAGCTTGAACATAGGCAAGGTTGATCTTTGATCATCCCCTGAGACAGTTTGCGTCCGTCGCATTGGCATCTATTTGCCCATCTAGTTAGGCGTCCGTCACATTGGCATTCATTTGCTTATCTTTTCTTTTACAATCAGGTCTGTCCTTATGCGTCCGTCGCATTGGCAATCCGTTTGCCCATTCATTTATGCGTCCGTCGCATTGGCAATCCATTTGCCCATTTATTTATGCATCCGTCGCATTGGCAATCCGTTTGCCCATTCATTTATGCATCCGTCACATTGGCATCCGTTTGCCCATCTAGTTAGGCGTCTGTCGCATTGGCATTCGTTTGCTTATCTTTTTTACATTTAGGTCATTCTTTATGCGTCCGTCGCATTGGCATCCATTTTCCCATCTATCTCATCCGCAGTCAAGTCAATTGACACAAAATCCAAAAACATTCATAAAATCTTGAAAATACCAAAAATATTGGAAAATCCAAAAATCAAAACAGCCTCAAAATATTTCAAAAACACCAAAAACATCCAAATATCTGAAAAACCCAAAATGGTGCACCCGTTCCATCTTGCATTCACCTGCAATAATCGTCATTCCTAATAAATCAATCGTCGCCTTCATCCTTTGATGAAGCAATCAGAAGCAAGTTTTAGCAGGTTCCAAAGTGAACACCTTAATCGCCAAGGTCTCAAGTCTAGATTCATAAGTCAGCAAGTTGGTCAACTCGGAGTATCAATAGCTTATCACCCAATCAGTCCTACCAAAACCCTGATCACTACATGTCCTAGGATGAAGCTTTCCCACGATGGACATAAGCATCAGGTACCCCACATTAGTTTAGCCTAGCTAGCGATACGAAGAACATTAGCTTGTTTATTTACTTTATCTTGGTCTTTTTGACTTATCTTATTTTGCGCTCATTCCAAGGACCTCTCGATGATGCCTAAACAAAACAGGTTTAGAGAGAAAGGAATGGGGCAATGATCATTATCTTTTTATCTGTTGTGCTTGTTGGATGTTCTTGTAAAATAACTTGGCAAATACTTTCTTTGTTGGGTCCGTCCTAGCAAGGTTTCCGTATGTCAAGTGTGAACAAGATCACTCCTATCTGATTGCCGAGTCAGAGTCCATCACACTAGGCGCAACGCCATCCTGGTTCTTAATACCTTGATGCATCGCACCTATGTGTGTTATCAAACATAAAGAAAGTTACGCTCTTTATCTCCCATTCCTGGATAAGCAATACATCATCTTTCATCATCATCTCTAATAAAGTTGGCTTGTTGAACTTCTACATCTTCTTGGATTCAAGGGTTGATCCCTCTCATTCTTCTATCCTATCTCATTCTTCTATCCACTTTCATGCTAACAATGCATCCATCTTGCATCCATCTTGCATCCATCCTGCATCCATCCCGCATCCTGCATAATCACGTCATCTCATTTTCATAATCATATAAGTTGTTTAAAATAATATAGATTTGTTATTCTAAGCATCTTCCAAACATCTCATTTTCATCATCATTATCATATAGTCTAACCATCCATACATCCATTTTGAACCTCTTTGTCGCGAGATCCACCTCAAATTGTATCTTTTCGCTCGATCTCTCGAGGGGGCAATGTACTAACGTACTTATTTTTCTACTGGGGCATCCGAAAAAACCAAAGAATTTTTTAATTTCGATGCTGACAACATCATTCTTTGAACCAATGCAACGAGTACATTGCTTCAAAGAGGGGCAAAATGTAGACATCCAAAAATAACATTATGCATTCCACTGTAACTAACATCATGCATTCGTTTCTTCTACTAACCAATTAAAGCAATTTATTGATTTAATCCTAAGGTTCATCAAGCTTAATTAAATAAATCAAATTATTTAATTAAGTTCCTAAGGTTCTTCTTATTTGATTTAATAAATCAAACTGATTTAAAATCAAATATCAAATCCCTAAAATCCCCTAAGTTAATTAATCTAAATTCAATTAACTTCTAATCATGATTATCATTCTCTAGCTTTTGAATCAACTAGAGTCAAATCTAAACTCCTAACTAACCCACCCACTTGCACCAATAAATCATTTATTTGATTTATTATTTCTTCTAATTACATTCAAAATGGCATCAAAATGGAATATTCTTCCATTTGAATCTTCCCCCCCAAAAGGGACTTGTCCCTTCCAACAAGGTTTTAAATGCTATTTGCACAAGTCAACATAGCATTTATTACACCTTTCATCCCCCCAAAACATGTCAAGTCATTCAAATTCAAATTTGAAATTGGCACATTTGCCAAAACTTGCACATTCCTCACCCTCTCACACCTTGACAAGTGGCATCTTGTCATTGGCCCATGAATGATCCCACATTCATCAATTTGGCCTCTCCTCTCTTCAAGCTCAACTATAAGTTGAAGGCTTCTCTCCTTCAAACAACACAACAGCCACATATCCAAGCATCTACATTATAGGCAACTTGAGTTCAAGCATCTCATTGTCTATATCATCATCTTGGCAATCTAAGCTTATCAAGGATTGGGAAAGGGCATCCTTTCTACATCATAAGGAGCACCAATCCACTATGGGATAGATTTGTATTTAGGTTTTATATGCTTCCTTTGGTTTTGTTGTTTAAATGTCTCATGTAGCATATCTAACTTGATGCAATATCTCATAAGGATGTATATTTCTGTTTATATTGTTTTTGTCATGTTGACTAACCAATTTGCAGATTTTCATGTCCACAATTTATATATCGATTTTCTTGAAGATGCGCTTCAATCAATGATGAGACAAATAAATATTAAAGTGTTAAATAAATATTATTATTTATTTATTAAGAGTCGACCTTCCTTAAAGTGGCACAATTTTCTATGAGTCATTTCTCTTGGCTGGACCGACCTCTCTCACCAAAGGTTGTGTCTTTCACCTTGTCAATATAAATACAAGGTGTTCTCTCATTCATGATCATCAAGTCAAGTGGATTTATCAAAGGAGAAGAAGTGTGATTTAAGGAGCAGATCAAATTTTGTATTAGCAAATCGATTCAAGTACAATCATCTTATTTGTATCTTTGTATCTAGTAGAGGTGTTGTCTATTGTATCATCGATGCATTGTGTTTGTGCCCAAGTTGTAAGCAGATTGTTGCTCTTCTTAATATCAATATATAGGAGATATATTGGCTGGGTTTTTCTCCCTCAAGTTGGAGGGTTTTCCTAGGGTATTGGCTATGTTCTTGTGTCAATTTTGAATTAGTTTTGCACTCTAATCTAATCATAGAAAACTAACATATATTATGTGCCTTATATGTTGCTCCCTTATCCTTGTACATTTGTTCAATCATGTTGTAGCATCACTATGCATACTTTTTAGTAAACTGTCATAAGTAATTCTTAAAAAGAAACAAGGCTTAATACGAAGGCACCGTTTCATCATCACGATTGGGAATCATGATTTTTAAGAGACTTCATGGGCTGTAATACAAAAAAAGTACCTACATTGGTAGAACCACGATAGAAATCATATGAAGCATGCTAAAATATAATCTGAATTCTTTCTTATAAATTCAAAGATCAAACAAAAACATAAAAAAAATTGAATATACAGGAAAGGTTGCTCCTATCTTCACCATCCTTCCACTATTTTTTGTATACTTGTCCTTCATCCAATGAAAACATCTTAAAAAAAGAGTCCTTCATCTTGTTCAGTATTAGAGAGGAAACATAAACATTATGCTTCACTTAATTCAATATCAAGTTTCCACAATACATTTTTTTTTTTCTCGTCAGATTTAGATATTCTTACCATTATTTATATTTGTCCAGTCTTTTCTTTGAGTATAGGGGCTTAATTCAATTTAATTTGTTCATTAAGTATTCTTTTCTCTTTTCTTTCTTAATGATTGGTTTCATTTTTTAGTTAGTTTTTTCTTTATTTTAATTTGTTCTTCGAAATGTGTGCACCCTCCCTTCTCTCTCCTCTCTCATTTTTATATTGTCTAAGTCTGCAAATATCCATTTTTTCTCCTCTTGCTCTCTTTCATTCAAATGATGGATCACGAAATGTGATCTGACATGTTGATGTTAAAAAAAATTTCTACACAATCGAATCCAGAAGCAATACAAAATTGTGCTTTACATCCAAGTGTCTGCTTCTAATGGAGTGTTGGATAAAATATAATGCAACGTAAAAACAAGTACTTGCTTCGGTTGACAAAAGATTCCAACGTAAAAACAAGAAGCTGCTTCAGCCGGCATAAAATTCCAATGTAAAAATGGATGGTCAATATGACTTTAATCGTCTCCCATACCTTTTTGGATAAATTGAATCGTTGATTTAAAATTTTAGCCTAGTCTTCTTCAAATAAGAAACGCCTTCACATAATTAATTTAAAAGATTAAAATTTATGTATTATATATAATAAATAAAATGATTAAGATATTTGTACTATCTATATTCATTTTTCTTTATTTCTTATATACAAAATAAAATCTAAAACATTATTAAAAAATAATTATTAAAAAAACAACTATTATGAAAAAAATTAGCATAGAAAAATCTTCAATTATTAATCAATCATATTAAATATAAAAACATTACATGTTAAAAATGAAATTTAAAGAAGAGAAAGAAAAACATAAGGCAGTCAGCATTGCCATCATATACAATTTAAACGGGAAAGTAAGTTTTTGCTAAATACGGAGGGCAGAGTTTGCAACGATGAGAGAAACGAGGGAGGCAACATGCATTCCTAGGCTGGATAGCCGCTACCGGTTTACTCAGCGGCCATTGGCCGTGAGTGTTGGAACAGGGTACTACAATGAGTTGCAGGTTGCTAATCTGACTGTGCCAATGTGTAATATCCACAATATTCTCATTGCTACCTACAAGTTTAAAGATGTCCTGCAAGAGCATAAGGCACAATGTTGTGCCAATGAGGATGTTAGAGCTCATCTTGAGCCTCATATTAGGTTGAAGATTCAGGGCTTGGAGGCTGCTTGCGACTTTCGGCTCTCAAAAAAAAATAGAAGTCCATGTTGGCTGCAACAGGTTGCATCGAGAGCGAGAAGAGTGGTGTTGGAGCAGAGGATGCAGGTACCAGTAGGTAGATCATGAGACCACGACGGTGATGCATAGAGGATGCAAGTAAGTACAACACCATCAATACAGTGCAACCTTAGGATAGAAAATCCAAGTACCTTTTGTTTTAATCATTAAATGTAGATGATCGGATTTTTAAGATATGACGTCTTTTCCAATCAGTCGATATTTGGAACCTGATTCATTTTACGTTTCACGATCTTCACCGTACAAATATCTTTTTGGTGATTTTAATGTATGGGACTCTTGGCTTAATCAAGGATTATTTTGAAACCGTTGAAGTTTACATTTTTTGTTTTCATCCGTTTCTTATTACCTACTTTATTACGGAGCCGGCTAACTCCTAGACAAAAAGCACTTATGTACATACAGAAACACATGAAAAAATCCATAACGACATAAATGGTAACATACATAACATGATGAAATACCATAGTGCGGGGCTCGTTAGACGGGGATCAAAGTGATGAAACCAGTAGATGGGAACAAACGTCTGAGAAATGGTAAGTAGGAGTTAACGATGTCGTTAGGTCAGTTTTCTTGCTTCGTATTGGCCAAAAAAGGCGGGCACCTTAGCTTGGCCGTGAAGTTTCACTTTCATCCACCTTTTTTCTGGTGTGGGAAAATTGAGTGCACGTTGAAAGCTGAAGGTTTGAGTGCACGTGGAGGAGTTGGAGGAGAAAACTGACAAAATCAAGGTGCTATTTGGTAGTCTGCACGTTGTACGTTGAAGTTTGGAGTGCATGTGGAGTTGGAGGAGAAAATCGACCAAATCGAGGTGAGGGGTGCTAACCAATTCGGTTGCAAAGGGTTTTACAACACCGTGTAATTTGTAATTTGGGAAACACAATGTGTGGGATTTTAGTTATTTGAATCTCCTTGTTTAAATATATGAATGTCTTCAAAATTACACATTACATTGTTGTGTTAAAATTTTGTGTGATTACAAAAAAATATTGCACAAAATAATTGTAATTTGGAATTTAACACAACGCTGGGTTTCGGTTATTTGAATTTCCTTGTTTAAATGTAAAGGGTTGTCTCATGGTGGGTTGCTTGTTTCTTAACACCTACGGTTTTGCAACATGGAGTGTTACAAAATAGTATGAATGTCTTTAAAATCACACATTCCATTGTTGTGTTTAAGTTTCGCATGATTGAAAAAATAAAGTGCAAGAAATAATTGTAATTGCGAAAACAGAGTGTTGGGTTTCAATTATTTGAATCTCCTTGTTTAAATGTGAAGGGTTGTCTCATGGTGGGTTGCTTGCTTCTTAACACGTAGGGAATTGTAACATGGAATGTTACAAAACAATATGAATGTTTTCAAAATCACACGTTCTATTGTTGTGTTTAAATTTCATATGATTGAAAAAAAGTTGCACAAAATAATTGTAATTGGGAAACAACAGTGTTGGGTTTCAGTTATTTGAATCTCCTTGTTTAAATGTGAAGGGTTGTCTCATGGTGGGTTGCTTGCTTCTAAACACTTCCGATTTTGCAACATGGAATGTTACAAAACAATATGCATGTCTTCAAAATAACACATTTCATTATTGTGTTTAACTTTCACATGATTGAAAAAATAAAATGCACAAAATAATTGTAATTGGGTAAACACAGTGTTGGGTTTCAGTTATTTGAATCTACTTGTTTAAATGTAAAGGGTTGTATCATGGTGGGTTGCTTGCTTCTTAATGCCTACGATTTTGCAACATGGAATGTTACAAAATAGTTTGAATGTCTTCACACATTCCATTATCATGTTTAAATTTCGCATGATTGAAAAAATAAAGTGCACAAAAAAACTATAGTTCTGAAAACACAGTGTTGGGTTTCAGTAATTTGAATCTCTTTGTTTAAATGTGAAAGGTTATCTGATGGTAGGTTGCTTGCTACTTAACACCTATGGTTTTGCAACATGGAAAGTTACAAAATAGTATGCATGTCTTTAAAATCTCACATTCCATTGTTGTGTTTAACTTTCACATGATTGAAAAAATAAAGTGCCCAAAATAATTATAATTGAGAAAACATAGTGTTGGGTTTCAGTTATTTGAATCTCCTTGTTTAAATGTTAAGGATGGTCTCATGGTGGGTTGCTTGCTTCTTAACACCTATGGTTTTGCAACATGGAATGTTACAAAACAGTATGAATGTTCAAAATCACACATTCCATTGTTGTGTTTAAATTTCGCATGATTAGAAAAAAAGTGCACAAAATAGTTGTAATTGGGTAAACACAGTGCTGGGTTTCAGTTATTTGAATCTCTTTGTTTAAATGTGAAGGGTTGTCTCATGGTGGGTTGCTTGCTTCTTAACACGTAGGGCATTGTAACATGAAATGTTACAAAACAATATGAATGTCTTCAAAATCACACATTCCATTGTTGTGTTTAAATTTTGCATGATAAAAAATAAAGTGCACAAAATAATTGTAATTGGAAAAACACAGTGTTGGGTTTCAGTTATTTGAATCTCCTTGTTTAAATGTGAATGGGTTGTCTCATAGTGGGTTGCTTGCTTATTAACACCTACGATGTTGCAACATGGAATGTTACAAAATAATATGCATGTCTTCAAAATAACATATTTCATTATTGTTTTTAACTTTTGCATGATTGAAAAAATAAAGTGCCCAAAAAATTTGTAATTGGGAAAACATAGTGTTGGGTTTCAGTTATTTGAATCTTCTTGTTTAAATGTAAAGGGTTGTCTCATGGTGGGTTGCTCACTTCTTAACACCCACAGTTTTGCAACATGGAATGTTACAAAATAATATGCTTGTCTTAAAAATAACACATTTCATTGTTGTGTTTAACTTTTGTATGATTGAAAAAATAAAGTGCACAAAATAATTGTAATCGACAAAACACAGTGTTCCAGGTTTTAGTTATTTGAATCTCCTTATTTAAATGTAAATGGTTGTTTCATGGTGGGTTGCTTGCTTCTTAACACCCACAATTTGCAACATAGAATGTTACAAATCAGTATGCATGTCTTCAAAATAACATATTTCATTGTCGTGTTTAATTTTCACATGATTGAAAAAATAAAGTGCAAGAAATAATTGTGATTGCGAAAACACAGTGTTGGGTTTCAATTATTTGAATCTCCTTGTTTAAATGTGAAGGGTTGTCTCATGGTGGGTTGTTTTCTTCTTAACACATAGGGCATTGCAACATGGAATGTTACAAAATAGTATGAATGTCTTCAAAATCACACATTCCATTGTTGTGTTTAAATTTCACATGATTGAAAAAAAGTTGCACAAAATAATTGTAATTGGGAAAACATAGTGTTGGGTTTTAGTTATTTGAATCTCCTTGTTTAAATGTAAAGGGTTGTCTCCCCGCTTTCTTTTTAGCATATACAATTTTGCAACATGGAATGTTACAAAACAGTATGCATGTTTTGAAAATTACACATTTCATTGTTGTGTTTAACTTTTGCATGATTGAAAAAAAAAAAGTGCACAAAATAATTGTATTTTGAAAAACATAATGTCGGGTTTTAGTTATTTGAATCTTCTTGTTTAGATGTAAAGGGTTGTCTCATGGTGGGTTGCTTGCTTCTTAAAACCTATGATTTTGCATCATGGAATGTTATAAAACAATTTGAATGTCTTCAAAACCACACATTCCATTGTTGTGTTTAAATTTTGCATTATTGAAAAAATAAAGTGCACAAAATAATTGTAATTCGGAAAACACAATGTTGGGTTTCAGTTATTTGGATCTCCTTATTTAAATGTGAAGGGGTGTCTCATGGTGGGTTGATTACTTCTTAACACCTCCAGTTTTACAACATGGAATGTTACAAAATAGTATGCATGTCTTCAAAATAACACATTTCATTGTTGTGTTTAACTTTCACATGATTGAAGAAATAAAGTGCACAAAATAATTGTAATTGGGTAAACACAGTGTTCCAGGGTTTCCGCTATTTGAATCTCTTTGTTTAAATGTAAAGGGTTGTCGCATGGCGGGATGCTTGCTTCTTAAAACCTATGGTTTTGCAACATGAAATGTTACAAAATAGTTTGAATGTCTTCAAAATCACACATCCCATTGTTGTTTCTAAATTTTGCATGATTGAAAAAATAAAGTGCACAAAATAACTGTAATTCAGAAAAAATACTGTTGGGTTTTAGTTATTTGAATCTCCTTGTTTAAATGTGAATGGTTGTCTCATGGTGGGTTGCTTGCTTCTTAACACCTTTTGTTTTAGAACATGGAATGTTACAAAATAGTATGCATGTCTTCAAAATCACACATTCCATTATTGTGTTTAACTTTCGCATGATTGAAAAAAAAAGTGCACAAAATAATTGTAATTTGGAAAACACAATGTCGGGTTTCAGTTATTTGAATCTTCTTGTTTAAATGTAAAGGATTGTGTCATGGTGGGTTGCTTGCTTCTTAACACCTATGGTTTTGCAACATGAAATGTTACAAAATAGTATGCATGTCTTCAAAATAATACATTTCATTGTTGTGTTTAACTTTCGCATGATTGAAAAAATAAAGTGCAAAAAATAATTGTAATTGAGAAAACACAGTGTTGGGTTTCAATCATTTGAATCTCCTTGTTTAAATGTGAAGGGTTGTTTCATGGTGGGTTGCTTGCTTCTTAACACCTACGGTTTTGCAACATGGAATGTTACAAAACAATATGCATACATCTTCAAAATAACACATTTCATTGTTGTGTTTATCTTTCACATGATTGAAAAAATAAAGTGCAAAAAATAGTTGTAATCAGGAAAACACAGTGTCGGGTTTCAGTTATTTGAATCTCCTTGTTTAAATGTAAAGGGTTGTCTCATGGTGGGTTGCTTGCTTCTTAACACCTACGATGTTGCAACATGGAATGTTATAAAACAGTATGAATGTCTTCAAAATCACACATCCCATTGTTATTTTTATTTTTTCAACTTTCCATATTTTATATTGCATTTGTGTGTCAACACCATTAATTAAAATCTTTTTATTTCGATGATAAAATTTTCATTGAATGTTTTAATTTATTTTCCAAGTGGTTAATTGTAGTGTTTATGTTGTTTTACTTCAGTTTCAGTAGTTCCAACTATTGATTTTGCATCTGCAAGCTGACCATTCACACATTTTTGCTCATCTCCATTGCTGTTACCTGTTATCACTCCTTTGGCATTCATTTTCATGAGCTTCTACCTTAGGAATATTTCATATCTTTTATTTGTAGCTTTGGAGAAGTTGCTTCCTCATCAGCCCTTAGGACAACAACATCCATTTTTTTGATAGAGTTTTGAATGTCTTCAATACTTTTCTGTAGCTTTGCACCCACTCTTTGATTAGCTTTGAGAGTGTCTTTGTGATAAGAGAATGTAGATTTTTTCTATTTGATAAGTTGTTTACAAAACTTGTCTACCTTTTCAAATATGGATTTCATGTCTCCAGTCAATTGATTCTCTTTTTCTACTCTAAGATCTAGATTGTTTCCTTTTCATTATCATTTATTTCTACTTGTATTTGTTCCATGGAATTCTTAAATTGAATAATCATTGACTTCATTGTTCAACTCGACTTATAGCATCATCTCTCACTTTCTTTTCTTGTATAAATTCATATGGAATAGAAAATTTATGGACTTTATCCACTTTTGCATTATCATTTGGCCATTGCAAATACTGCACAATGCTCCTTCGTCAAGTTGTCAAGTGCAAGAATAATATTGCAAGTTGATACATTATCTATCTTATTCACTTTGGTTTGCTTCTTTTCAAGTGTTTTTAGAGAAAATTTCTTTTTTATTACATAATTTCTACACATGTTGCTTGACTTCTACACTGCCATATGCCCATTGTGGATATTTCACACAGACCTTTATGAAATTTTCAATAGCATTGAGTCTCTTTAATAAATACACTATCTGTCTCATTCACTATGGTCTGCTTCTTTCCAAGTATTTCTACAACAGATTGCTTTGTGATTTTGTACATTCTACTACTTGTTGCGTCCAATTTTGCACTGTCATTTTCCCATTGCACATACTTTAAATGCTCCTTCCCCAACTTCTCAAGAGTAGGAAGAATATATTCAATCAATACATTATATATCTCATATAGTTTAGTTTGCTTCTTTTCAAGTGTTTTTTAGGGATGTTTCCTTATTCATTTCATACATTCTAGTACCCGCTGCCTCTTGAAGTATTAGTAAGATCTCAGGTTCCTCAAGCCACATTGTTTTCCAACATTGAATTATCAATAGAAAAAATGAGTGTAATGAAAAACTTACACCAAAAATGTAAGAAAAGGCACCTTGAAAATTTACCAAAACTATTACTTAGAGCATGAATTGGGTTTTGATTTCATCATATCATTAAAATATAGGCAGGTAGGAAAACACAATGGATTGCGAGTTAGTTTGTTGAGCTTGTACAAAGTTGAAGGGTGGAGAATTTGGAGAGGATTTGCAGCTGGGGGATACATAAAAGTAACCATATTTAGTTGAGGGGTGACCAACCAATTGTGTTCTTATACATCAAGGGTTTTTAAACACTATGTGGGCTGCAGATTTCCTAACACACTGTGTTTTCCAACCTCCGATTATATAGACAATATGATTGAAATGAAAACCTTTTCTTGTTTACACAATACAAATGTAATTAAAGGAACATCTTCAAAATATATAACAAGTCTCAGGTACACTAAAAATTATGTTTCAAATTTTCCAAATTAGTAAACTATAGGCATGTTGGAAAACACTGTGGGTTGTAATTTCTATATTTTTGCTTGTTGTAAAATGAAGGGTGGAATTTTTGCTTTTGTGCTTGATGTTTTTTTTCTAGTCATGTAATTTTTATGTTCACGGATGTTTGACTTCACTAGTTGAAATACAGTTATAGGACCATCTTTCATTTTCTCTGCGTAGACAAATTCATATGTAATACAAAATATCTCGAATTTATCCACTTTTGCATTACGATTTTCCCATTGCACATATTGCACGTGCTCCTTCATCAACTTCTCAAGAGTGTTAAGAATCTCTTCAGTTAAAACAATATCTATCTCATTAAGTTTGATCTCCTTGTCTTCAAGTGTTTTTAGAGTAGATTCCTTTTCAATTTCATAAATTATAGAACCTACTACGTCTAGATTTGCATTGTTTCTTTGCCTTTGCACATACTACAGATGCTTCTTTATCAATTAATCAAGAGCATAAATAATCTCTTAAGTCAACACAATATCTATCTCATTCACTATGGTTTTCAATGCAAGCGAGTGTCACAATTTATTGCAATTGTGGTTTACAATTAAAATTGCTTTTCAAATTCTTCATATGTTTCACAAATAAATGCACAAAAGAAGAAGTGTTTTAGCCTATGTTCATTGAGTCATTTTTATATCAGCAGATGCAAATAACGTGTTTTTTTCTTTTCATATTGTTGGCAGCCATAGAAGCAATTACATGTTATTATTCACGTTACGCTTATAGGCTACACATAAAGTTTCAGGTTGGACTTCTCATCCTGTTGTTCAACCTGCAGTTTTTTAGTTCATGAATTGTCATATACGCTTTTGCTGGTTATGTTAAGTCACCCCAAATGGAAGGCCCAATATCACAACATGCCTTCCTAGGTAAAATAGGTTTGTAGACCCCATATACTATGGCGTCTTAGTCTTTTTTCATGTGAGGTTGTGATTCTACGTGTGGTCTTTATGTTTGCTTGGAGGTTCAAGTAGAAACTGTGTTTTCCAACATGCATTGGTTGACATCATGGTTGATAGGAAAATTTACACATGTATGCTTTCTTGATTCACTTCATTACTGATTCATGATTTTGTTAACAAATGCAATTTATTTTTTATTTTTTTGGCGTTGCTGGCAGCAATGGATGCACATTTATTTACATAGAAGGTTGTCATAAAAGTTTTTGGTTGCCCTTAACCTTTCCTCTCCATTAACATACACATGCACCACAACCAATGTATCTTCCCTAATACATCTTTTCTTGCAACTGTAGAAGTAATTACAGTGTTATGCACATTACACTCATATGCCACATACAAAGTTGCGGGTTGAACCACTTATCGTGTGGTTCAACCTTCACTTGCTTATTTCATGAATTGGTAGATATGCTTTTTCTCCTCATGTGAAGTCACGCCAAATGGAAGGCTAAATATCATAACATGCCTCCTCAAGTAAAAGAGGTTTGTACACCTCATATACTCTGACATCTTTGTTATATTGCATGCGGTGT
>VCHN02004716.1:0-11276 GCA_007115665.2 Sequoiadendron giganteum
GATTTCCCGAAATTTCAAAAATTGCCATTTTTGGAAATTTTTCAATTTTGAAAAAAAAACATTACATTTCAGAAAAAAATCCATTTTGGAGTACCCTGGATTTTTGAGGGGGCTCGGATTACCCAAAATCCAAGCTAGGTCAAAATCCCCTAAACTTCATAACTTTTTTTCTAAAAGGAATTTTTGAAAAGTTTAAAAAGCAACTTGGCCTAATTTTTCACCCTCTATCCATATGTGCAAAAATACTTACACATAACATTGAAAATTCACTTCAAAAATCCTCATTTCCAAAATCCAAGGTAGGTGGAATTCTCCCAGACCCTCAAGATGCTTCAAAATATTGCCCTTATCAAATCAAATCTAGACTTAATCTAAAAATAACCTCCCAAGAAGAAAAAAACTGAAAGTTGACAAAGCCAAGATGTAGAGAGGCAAAAGAAAAAAGAGGGTCCTTGCCTTCAGCGGGGTGTGTGTTCAAAAATTGCACAACAAATGGTGACTCGTGCTGGGAAAATGCTCTAGAGCATTTCGATGAAAAATTGGAATCAAGAACCCAAAATCTCTAGTTTCGATCCTCACATTAGGTCAACCAATAAACCAAAGTCTGAAAGTCAATGAACAAGCTAGCCCTTCCTGTGCTAGAAATCCAAGTGTGTGCAAGTGTATAAAATTTACTCCTTAAGCTACTGAAAGAACCAAGTTTAGTCAAGTTAAGCTACATAAAGATTCTAACTTCAAAAACAACCTAGATAGAGTCTTGCTTCTAGTCAGGCATCCATAGCCCCGACGAGGTTATTGTTGTGATTCTCTTGAACATAGCTCTACTACCAGCTAGGCGTCCATAGCCCCAGTAGAGATATTTGGATCCTCCTAAAAAGTTGAATTCACTTTCTTTTGATATTCAATATTTTCTTTTCTTTTCTCTTTTTTTTTTAATATATTTTTTTGCTAATTTTTCATTTTAACTTATAAGCAATGAAGCCCACACTCAGAGATGAGAATCGTAGTGGCATTGAAGTAGAATATAAGATTTTTCACTTAACTAGACCTCGCAAGGAACCAAATAGAAACCTCAAGATTCTTAAGATGTATGTGTAGGTATAAGATTCAAGCACATTCTGAAACTAGCTCAATCCAAGGACTCATCCACTTTAAACATTTAGCACATGTGACACCGAATAAAGGAATTCTACCAACATATCTTGGAAGGATGATTAAAGTTTGTAAAGGAAATACTTAGAACAATCCCAGATAAAATAATTGTTGTTGTTCAAATAAGACACTCCCAACAGAAAACAAGGGAACCCAAGCTAGAGAAGCAAAGCAAAAACCAAACCGAAACCAAAAGAAAACCTAAATTAACCAAACAGAAGCCAACCAAAGGCAAAGAAAAGAAATCCAAACTAAAGCCATTTATCCCAAAGAAAACAAAAATCAAACTAAATCAAAAGAACAACAGGGAAAGCTGCATTTATTCAAATCAAATTATATACAAGAAGACTCAAAACAAATCATGATCAGACATGGCAAACTAAGTCTCATCCCCATATGGTTCATCAATGCATGGACAAGCAATAAGGTGATAGTAATAGTCCTCAAGAATGCAAGTTTATCCTTATACTCAGCAAAATAAGACTCAATAATGCAACATTCAAACTGAACCTCATCAACAAGAATAATCAGCAACTGAGGCAACTCATTGAAACCATGATAAATCCAAATGCAAGTTGTCTTCCCTAAACCTCCATTATCAAATTGATGAGCTACAAAAAAATTGCAAGGAAAGAAACAATATGGTGTGACCCTCATTCAAGCAACATGTGGTGCTTGTTGGCTTCTAATTGTGAAGAGTTGAGATCCAATTTGTTAGGTGGTCTCCACTGATGGTGCAGTATCCCTCTTGCACTCGAAACATGCAAAATAGAGTCAGAATCATCAGTAAGCAATCCCAGGTGAAATTCAGATTGAAAAAACTTAGAATTAACAACATGGAACATTTCACCTATTTGTGCTTCTTCACAGGGGATCAAAGATGAAAGTGCAAAAGCATTGTCATGTACAACAAATTTCTCAACAAGATGTTCATCAGGAGGCATCATAGACTTATCTTCAAGGACACTTTCACCCACAATTGTGTGATCAAGCCCATTAATTATGACTGTAATATTACTGTTTTCAACATCATTCAATTTTTTCTACACATCAATATGAGCCACATTAGCTATCTCATCATTAATGCATAAAATCTATGAATTTTCATTGTGCAGTTCATCAATAGATAGAGAAAAAATAGAATTTGATAAATGAGAGGACTCCCTAAATTCATCTTCTATTGGTTTAAATTCTTGATCATAGCCATCAAGAATTCCAACTTCTTTATCAGTAACATCAGCTCCTTCAACTTGCTCCATGAGATATTCATCAACAATTTGTTGAAGTTCCTTGATTGAAGATTCATTTGATGTAGTTTTTTGTTCATCCTTGGTATGGTTCAACACCTACACTCTTTCTTCCACCTCCTTAATTGTTGTCTGGCATTGGAAACATGTGAATTTAGAATGCTCCTCTTCATGTATCCTGCACCAAGTTGGTAGCAATAATTCTTTTAGAGGGACTATGTATGTAAATCTCACCCAGTCTTTCATAAATTTGGCAACATACTCTTCATATCGAGGCTGTATTGAATCTTCATCATGAATAGAGGAAATCTAACATATCACTTCTTCTTCTTTTGGTTCATTCTCAACTATATTTTCCATTTTAGACACTTGGTTATCCTTTGTAGGACCAACATCCTTTGTGTTTGTAGGTTATTCTTCACTTGAATGTTCATCAACCACCTCCATTGCCTTGGATATTTCAAACTCTTCCTTCTAGCATGTTGCTTGGTTTGTGGATGGATCAACACCTACTGCACATTCTCCAGATCTAGAATTTGTCTTCTCTATAGTACATTCCTTGACTGACGGTTCTTTCCATTCCAAATATCTCCCAACTTTAATGATAATGTCCACACACGAATGACAAGTGAATTCTAAATGAGATGCATTATGAACTCTGCACCATTTAGATGAGATGAAATCTTGCAAACACTTACCACCACCAAGCTGATCTTTAACTATCTCTTTGAATGCCTCAACAACAACATCAACAAACTCTAAATCTATGGAGGCTAGTGGTTTAGGCAGGTTCCATATGAAAATATCCCTTTGAAAAACCATCTCGATTTTACCCAAAAAGGTTAAGCATTAAAAATCATTATGCCTAGAGGTATTGTGGATTCTGCATTGATCTAGTAATGCATAGTGATGCAAACCCTTATTGTTCCAGAGATTCAATCTCTTATTTAGAGAAACACATAGTTGAGGAAAATCAATCTGATGACTTAGGACTATGCCCATCATGGAAAGCGTAAGGCTGCTTTTCCATCTTGACTCAAAATTTGTACTTTCAAATTTAGAGATCTATCATATCTCATATTTTCAACATGAATTCTCATTCAACTTCTAGCAATGTCACTTACGTTCAACCCTCCTTCTAGTGGAAATTTGTTGATGGTGTTTTCTGCACAACAACAACTCAGACAAAATATAACATCCTATCTCTCTTGAAAGGTAAATCTCTATCGACAAGCCTCAAGAGACAACCCCAAGGTCTCTAATGTCAGGTCTTGACAATGCAACAAAACAACTTAGAGATAATGTGAAAATGTTGGTAATCATGAGGGACCTTACAAAACAACTAGTAGAGGTTTCAAACTCATCATATTTTGCAATATTTTGATGCTTTTAATCCTAAAACTAACCTAGATTTGAAGAAGTAGAAAAAGATAAGGGTTCAGAGAGAGATTCTATTCTAAACTAACTCCTAAGATCAATCACAACAATGGTGAATACTGGAAATAGACAAATCCCCAATTAAACCAATCTCTGCTTGATCAAGGACCAACCTGCAACTACACATAAATGGTGCAATCTTCGAAGGAAATCGAGATATTTTCAGACTGTGAATATTTTCCCACATGCACAACTATTGTTGTAATGTAAACAAGCATTCAAAATTAAACTTAGCATAAACTGAGGCCCACACTAACTTTACACAAGAACTTGCAATCAACAAATTACTAAAAGTATGGATCAGAGATCTATCAACATCCTTCACACTTCACCATTTTCATGAAAGAACTAAAAGCTAATATTTAACATGCATTGATAACTTCCAAAGAAATTTAAAGATAACGAACAAAAGGAACCATGCAGAATAGAACAACACAAGAAAGAACACCAAAGGACAATGTCTTTACTTATATTGAATCACCCAAAACTTGCAAAAATTCTTGCATTCAAATTTCCAGCATTTTCTCTCAAAGAACTAACTCCTATCTCAACTACAATGATTACAATAATGTCTAACCCCAAAGAATGAAGCTAAGGCTTCAATTAATAGCCAAATATACCCAGGGCAACTAGAAAAAAGAGGGCCCATAGAGTCAGGACAACCATGCATCCAAATTTACTATGTTTAGCTAGCCATGCAAGGCGACCTAAAGATTCCTTTGAATAAGACAAAAATACACTCCAAAACCTGTTAGTGGGGCCCTCATGCAACTTTAAGACCTTCTGACATGCTCTATTCTTGGTTTGTAACTGAAATTCGCCACCTTCTGTATGGCTAATGTGAATCTTAGGTGGCAATGACCTAGCTATCATCTACTGCCATGTCAGCTTCTAATTTATTGATCAATTCTTTAACCTTTTCCAGTATTTCCTTCATATCTTATTCCATTCAATTTGTAGTTCATGATATTTGTCTAGTTTGGAAATATAAATTTCTGCATCTTCCAGATGTAGACAGGCTATGGCACGGATTCTCATGCAGGACCCACATTTAATATTTGAGCTCTTCCAGATTTTCCTCTTCGCACAAATTCATATGTAATTCCCCCTTTTGACTTATTTAATCCTGAAAATCAAATATCATCATTAGTAGCCCACATGTTAAAAAATCTCATCCATAGAATATCCAAATAAAATGTCAAAAAAATTGGCCCTTTTTAAGAAAAACTTCCATTTTTGGAAATTTTCATTTTTTGAAAAAAAATTCAGTTTCAAGATTTTCATTTTCGAACATTTTAAATTTTAAAAAAATTCCATTTTGAAAAAGCATTGAAAAAAATTTCAAAAAAATCATTTCTGAGAAAAGAAATTCCATTTTGGAAAATTTCAAGATTTTGGGGCTCTGATTTTGAATTTCAAAAAATGTCATTTTTGGAAATATTTCATTTTTGAAAAAAAAACATTACATTTAAAATTCCATTTTGGGAAAAAAAATCATTTGGGAAAACATTCCAGTTTTGGAAAATTTCAAGATTTTTGAGGGGGCTCGGATTTTCCAAAAATAGAAATTTCGGAAAATCCGAGGTAGCTTGGATTACCCAAAATCCAAGCGAGGTCAAAATCCCCTAAACTTCATAACTTTTTTTCTAGAAGGAATTTTTGAAAAGTTTAGAAAGCAACTTGGCCTAATTTTTCGTCCTCTATCTATAGGTGCAAAAATATTTACACATAATTGTAGACACCTAAAATATACATGCACCTGATTCTGATCCTACTAACATCGTTTCGTCTTGAATCATACTCTCATCTTATCAACACTTTTCATCCCTTAATTAAATAAATCATTATTTATTTAATTAGGTCTTTCTCCTCTGGTGATTAAATTAATCAATTTAATTTAATTAATCATCTTTCTATGTTCATTTAAATAATTAATTTTATTTAAATTAAGTCTCTGAAGTCCTATTAAATTAAATATATTAAACCTTGTTTGAAATAATCTAACACATTCCTTCTTTATTAAATAAATCATTTCATCTCAATTTTTGACTTAAATCAATTCATAAATCTAAGTCTAAATTGTCACATCACCTAATTCCTCTTTAAATTAATCAAATCCATGATTAACTTAATCCTTCTCACTAAAACTTCTAGAGAATGCAAGTTGCACAATAAATCAATTTATTTGATTTACTAAATTCTCTATTTTCCCTCACAAAGCATCAAAAAGGGAATATTCCTCTTTTGAATTCAAAAAGTCCAAGTGGATTTGGTCCTTCCAACAAGGCATTAAAAGCCTCTTACATGTCCTTGAGCTTGAGCCAAGTGACATTAAATTCATTTCTTTTCCCTCTTCAACATGTCATTTCTCAAGTTTGAAATGCCACCTAATTGCATTTATTGGCACATTCCTCATCCAATCACATTTGGACAAGTGGCACAATGCCATTGAACTATCTTTTATCCCACATTTCTTATTTTCATTCATTCTTCCAAGATTGAAATCTATAAATTGCAGATTCTTCTCCTCAATCTTCATCCACAATCACATGCAAAGTTACTCTCTCCACATTGAGAGCTAATTTTGCCAATTTCATCCAATCATCCACCTTATTTGAGATTTTGCAACAAGGTTATGCTCAAATCTGTTTGGAGATTTGACCATTTTTATCATTCAATCAAGCATTTGCAATTAGGAATTGGGAAAGGGCCAATTGCAACACTCCATTGGCACCAATTCCCTCGTGGAATCATCATGTTATTAGATTAATTAAGATTGAGTTTCTTTCATTTGAAATTTACTTGTGTTCTTCATTTCTTAGTTAAGTTTGAATAAATGGATTTTTATGGGGAATCCCTCATTGTTTGCATGCATTCTTGAACTAACACTAACAATGTTTGACTTCTTTGTGCATATGCAAGCTTAGGGGTTCACATTTTGGCGCTAGAAGGAGGGCAACAAGTTGAAAAATCAAATCACATTTTCAAATTCTGTGGTTTCTGGTTTTTTGATTGAGACACAGGCAAACTAGCCCACGCGACGCCATATCACGCTGCCCTCAGTTCCGCAGTTCCCTATCGAACTGCGGTTACATGTCCAAACTGCGTCATGGGAATTCCCACCTATCTGTTTCTAAATTTCTAAACTTCGCCACGTAGGTCCTAACTCCGCCGCCTTCACCACCGCGGCTCTATTTTGAACCGCGCTTCCTCCAAACTCCACCACGCCACTGTTCCCGCCTATAAATTTCAAATTTCCAAAGTGGACCATTTCTAAACTGCACCGCAAACCTCTATCTCGTCGCTTTTGTGCCCTCTGTCTATGTAGACCCCTTCCCAAAGTCACCCTCGCGGTGCTATATAGCGTCGCCTGTCTTCCAAACTCTGCCACTTCTCCAAACTTCGTCACTTTTCCAAACTACGCCGCAGGAAGATAGTAAAATTTAAATTAACATGTGCTTTCTAAGTTCAAGATTTTTTAACCTTTCAATTTAATTTCCTATCTTTATAGCTCTCTATTTTACCGTCATTTTGCAGGTTGGAGCAAAGGAAGGAGTCATTATGACATCATGTTTACAATCCCAAAGTGTTTCTAAACACAAGAAGTGTATTTTAACACTTCTTGAGAAATTTTTTTAAGTCTTTGGCCTTAGGAAAGAATAACTTTACTTTGGGCTTTAAAAAATGTTTAAATTTTCATGTTCATCTTGTGCAAAGTGTTTCTAAACACTTAAGTGTTCTTCAACACTTCTTGAAAATTTGTTAAAATCTTTGACCTTAGGCTACTAATTTTTCATTGGGATCTAAAAAGAACAAACAAACTTTGTTTTTTAAAAGTTTCCAAGGGGCTAAAAAGAATTTTAGACACTTACTAGTTTTCAATTTGGATTTAAAATTGGACAAGGCAAATTTCACATTTCATTTTGGTGCTTCTAAAATGAACTCATCATTGCTTTGAAGGATAAAATTGAACATGTGTCTTTTATGTTTTGTAAACTTTTTTACAAATTAACATCACTAAAATACGTATGCGCTTCTCTCGCGCTTTATAGCGATCTTGAGAATCAAAAGTATTTTAGTGATATTAACTTGTCAAAAAGATTGCCTCCACACTTCAATCTGGGCACTTAAAATTGAACAAAGCATGCGAGTGTGAGCATGATATATTGCGGAGGTTCTCCCCTTTGTTTTTCAACAAGGGTTGTGTGAACGATGGGATATGTTAGCTCGCTTTTGTTAACTTAGAGGGTCTGCCTTGTGGGAAAAAATAATCACCCAAGGGAATGACCCAACCGGGAACACGCTAAAGCCAAGCAACTTCCAACCGGTATATAAGTGTGGATATTGGAACAAAGGCCAATATCATGAGGATTATTCCGACGAGATGGACAGCAATGGACTCTCGCCGATGTTGGATAATCCCCCACGAATAAAATTCCCGAATTAGAACCCCTTGTTTAGAAAAAGGCCAAAACCTTGTCTATCTTGTTGGTGCAAAAGGTCATGTCCTTTGAAGCCGCCCCACGTAACATGCGGTCTTGTTGTGGAAATGGAAAGTATGCCATGGGAGATTCATGGGTACTAATGCTTGGCTGACCCGAATAAGTGAGTGCCATGGAGGGGAGCTAGTGTGGTCAAGCATTTAGCCATTCGCATAAGATATGCGCAGCTGGATTTATCCAAGTGGGAACCCAACAAGGTATTGCCTCATCAACCTAGGAGTGTAAAAATTGCTTGGAAAGAACACATTGCTTGATCTTGAAAACATTTGAAAAATGAACATACACAAAAACCTTGAAATTTCAAACACCTTGTGGGAAACAAATACCTATTGATGAACTTGCCCACTCTTGCTTTCCCTAGGAATCACATTCCTAGAGGTTTCTAAGTGTACGAGTTCTACCATCATTTGTTTCCAATAAGGATAAACATAAGGAAACTTTTGCCCTATTTTCCTCGATTTCCACACAAAGGACCTTGTGGGATGAGAAAGAGAATGGGACACTAGACATATAGTTTGAAAACCTAAGCAAGCACGTGTCTTGGATAAAAAGAACCTCATTTAACCAAGATAAAGAGACAAATTGAATTACACATGTGTTGTTTCCAATGATTTCCCGCAAGATTAAAATCCCAAAGCCAAAGTTCAAGAAAGTGAGTCTAAAAATCGATGAGCAATGCCTTGAGATGCTCCTTGAAGTAAGGGAGAGACTTGTATACAATTTCTACAAAAAATACTCAAGGAACAATCCCGCATTGTATGCTTTTTATTGCCAACAAAATCTTGAACTTTTTCAAAGGTTTGCATTTCTCCCATAGGAAGTCTAGCATGTTCTTCAATACCGAGGTTTTGTAGAAAGAGCCGCATCTAGGTTAAAGTTCAAGATCAAAGTTGTCATTCTCATCCATTCCTCCATCAACCAAATCTCATTTCATCATCAAACCTTTTTTGAGAACTCTAGAATCAATCATCACGCTAAACTTAGAGGGCTAAATCAACATCATCATACCTTGGCTTAACACACTTAGCCAACTTAGTCTTAAACCATTGGACAAATTTTCTTTGAGATAACACAACTTCTTAAAGTCTATTAGTTCTCAATCACATTGGCATAACACACTTTGTCAATTCATCCATTTTGTGCAAGTTCCCTTAGGATAACACAACTTCCTAGGGAAAAAACTTCACAACAATCTTGTTTGACTTAACGCATCTAGTCAAATTATCACAATCAATCAAATCAAAAGCCCTTACAAGTTTAGCACATACCTTCAAAAAGTTCTTTAGAAAGGTTTCACTCACTCATCCCATCCATTTAACCCATCACCATTATCACCATCTTTGATCTTTTAGCTTCCCTAGTTCTTCTCTTTTGGACCTAAAGGATTAGGATCGAACAAATCCCTATTTTTTATGGTCCAAACAAGATCTCAATACAAGAAGGACATGGAGAATATCAGAGAAATATCAGCTTCTATGGACATGAGTCATCTAAATACCGAAGTGAACCTAGCAGGATCAAGCAATCCCCCAAGCAACTCTCCCTTATCATCACAAAATCCTCAAGAGGAGAGTCATCAAGAGGATAGAACAAATGAAGACATGGGGATGACACCAAATGAAATCATGGAAATGGTTCAAAATCCAGAGAACCACAAAATTGTTAGTGCTATGTTCAAATACCTAAATATGATAGCAAGAGGAGGGGTCATGCCCCCTCCTGACCTTAACACAAGCACTAGTACAGATGCATCCCCATTGTCAAACATCAATCAAGAAGTACCTTGCACCACATCGGTCATCACACCAACCTCCCCGAATGTGAACAAGGGGAGTACCATATTCCAGGAATTGCAAAAACACCACCTTGTGGCTAATAAAGAAGCAATCATCACCCCCACACCAGCTACATCTATTCCAGAAAACCCATCTCACCCTTACGCCCCACTCACATTTCATAATCTCATTGGTTCATCCTCATTTCATGCCACACCAGCCTATCAATTGAACATACCAACTGCCCCACCGCATGAGGAAGTTGGCTTCTTTGGAATGATGGAAGCTTTCAATCCTTTCTCTTTCCAAAGTGGTGCATCATCCCTTCCCCCGCTTCTTTTTGCATCCACATCACCTCTTGGAATAGGTCTTCCACCTTTACCCATCAAAAATTTCTCCAATCCAAGCAATTCGACCACCACTTTGAACCCACTTCTTTTGCCCATATCCTCACAAAAAATCACAACTATTCCTATCACCACGGTTAATGCATCTATTGGTCCTCAAATCTCCCAAAGCATGCCTCCTCAAGGACCAATCATCTCAAACACCCCTCCGACAACCCAAATCACAATCACCACCACAATCCCTCCACCCGCCATGATAGTTGGCATGATTCCTGTTCCACCACCAATCCCACCGAAAGCCAACACAACAAATTCATTCACCACTCTAATCCAAACCCTCCAAAAGGCCAACCAACAAAGAGTACTACAACAAAAGCAACAAGCCCAAGCGCAAGTGCAAGCTCAAGCTCAAGCGCAAGCACAAGCTCAAGCTCAAGCCCAAGCCCAAGTGCAAGCTCAAGCTCAAGCCCAAGCTCAAGCCCAAGCTCAAGCCCAAGCTCAAGCTCAAGCCCAACAATAGGCACAAGCTCAATACCAAGCGCAATTGCAATCAATCCACCTACAAGCCTACCAACAAGCCCTACAAGACTTTCAGGCACAACACCAAGCTAAACAACAAGCTTTATTGGTACAACAGCAGCTCGACCAACAACAAGCATTGTTGGCGCAACAGCAGCTAGACCAACAACAAGCATTACTAGCTCAATAGCAGATTGACCAACAGCAGGCTTCATGAGAACAACAGCAGATGGACCAACAGCAAGCGCTATTGGAACAGCAATAGCAAGATCAACAACAGGCATTGTTGGCACAAAT
>VCHN02000639.1:0-16246 GCA_007115665.2 Sequoiadendron giganteum
GAGTAGGAAAGGGAGACGAAAGAAGTTGCAGAGAGGTATTTATCCCACATGTAGGGAGGGCAGGTGCAAAGGGGAGAGAGGGCGGAGAGAAAAGGAGGAGGCAGTGAAGGGGGAAATCATACCTTTCTCGGCCTTTTGGCTAAGATCAAGTGTAGTATCTGTTCTTATCAGTTTAATATCTGATACGTGGTTCAATGAACCACACGATATTAAATGTATTTCTTCAGGGGGAGGGTCCACATGATAGCTTGCTATCAGGGCTTTCAGGCATCGCTTCTGTATTGCACTACTGCAGAAGCCTGGTGCACCCCACAATCCAATACCAAAGTAAATTTAAATTCATTCCCTGTCTTTTAACGTAATTATTTGAAGGTGGAAAAAAGAGAGGAGTATGAAAGGGGGACGAAAGAAGTTGCAGAGACGTATTTATCCCACATGTAGGGAGGGAAGGTGCAAAGGGAAGAGAGGGCGGAGAGAAAAGGAGGAGGCAGTGAAGGTGGAAAGCATACCTTTCTCGGCCTTTTGGCTAAGATCAAGTGTAGTATCTGTTCTTATCAGTTTAATATCTGATACGTGCTTCAATGAACCACACGATATTAAATGTATTTCTTAAGGGGAAGGTCCAGACGATAGCTTGCTATCAGGGCTTTCAGGCATCGCTTCTGTATTGCACTACTGCAGAAGCCTGGTGCACCCCACAAACCCAATACCAACTTGAAATTAAATTCATTCCCTGTCTTTTAACGGAATTAATCCGAATTGTTATGCTTAAATTAATTTAATTAATCTGCTGTGTCCCAAGTACTAACGTGACTAAACAGATAGAATGATGTGAAGGCTAACGTGACTAAGCAGATGGAATGGTGTGAGCTTCCTTCACAAGCACTAAGTACCCGTAAGTTGTTATTTGATATGCACAAAAAAATTACTGAACAATGTGTGGATTATTTCTAAGGCTCTATTTTAATTTCTTTTTTGCAACATGAACTTATCTTGGTCATGATCTTTTAAGCAGATGAATGATGTGAGCTTCCTTCACAAGTACCAGTCCTTATTTCTTTTTAGTGTTAGTGGGATTATCTACGCTTGCCATTAATTTGTAACCTGCCCTATTATTGTTGAACGGGGGCGGGCATTGATTCGATCGATCCTGCAACAGGGACTAGATTGAGCTATTTAATGGATATCGTGACTCCACTGCTTCGTCCTGTTCTAGGTCTTTGTTGTTTCTTGTGTTCTTTTTAGACCATGTAGTCAGACATATACTAACACATTAATTTAATTCTAACTAGTTCTTACCGTTATATCTGTGGATCAATGACAAGTTAGAATTTTTCTATGTGAAGTAAACATTTATCTTCTACAAAGTTAAGATGTGAATTTTTTAATTAAAAATATTCAAAACATGAATTATTGGCAATCTGATTGGTTGAAGAATTTAACCTCTTTTTGGAACCTTCATATCATTCAAGAAATATAATAATATTTTTTGTACAATTCTAACGACCTTTTATACATCTTGGGTAGTGATATTGACATGCCTACATACTTTGTATGTTGGATTTAACCGCTATCATGTTGTAGGCCTATAATTATTTGTGTCCATTTAAACATTGGTAGAATCTTGATGAAAAGAAAGAAGCATGAGAGGTGCAAACTTAAATCCTTTCACATTTGTGATGAGGGAAACTTAGAACAAGAGTTGGCTCATATTTGTAAAGTCTTCAAGTTAAATGTGAACAAAAGCAAAAAAGTTTCAAGATCCCTCATCCAAGCCAAGTACTACTTCATATCCAACCCTAATTCCACCCAACCTTCATTCCCCCTTGTGCCTCCCTGCCTCCCTCCCCTATATTGAAGGCATCTCCCACAAAATTTCTAAGATCCTTCATAAAAAGGCCTTCATTGTGCCTTCAAGACCATTTCAACTTTGAGAAATTATACCATGTCTCTCAAAGACTCTAGAGACATTGTGCTTGGCTTAGGAATCTACAAGGCGATTTGTTCCTACGTCACACCTTATATAGGTGAAACCAATCACTCTTTTAACACCATAATTAGAGAGCACAATGCCAACATTAAACATGAATGTGTTTCCAAATTAGCCTTAGCTAACCACTCCTCTTCCACCAAACAACACATATGTTTAGAAAACATGTAAATCTTGTTCAAAGAGGACAACTTCAAGAGAAAGCTCAAGGAAGCCATAGAAATCGGTAATTGCCCCTTAGACCTTACTTGCGATGAAGGCTGGAGTATAAGTTTTTTCTTGCAACCTTTATTATCCAACTTTAGAAATTGCCATCACTACTAGTCTTGATGTTTCTCCTCCCTATGGTCACAAATTCCCCTTATTTTCTTTCTTCTCCCCCTCATTTCATTCTTCCCTTCCTCTCTTGTAACTTTGTGGTCATCCTCATGCCTTGTCCTTTTAGGCATCTTCCCTCCCTCTATTCTCTTTCCCCCTCTTGGAGAGATATCTTGGCCTCTCCTTCCCTTATTCTCTCCCTTGCCTCTCCCTCTATCATTGTTGGGCTCATCTCCTTGTTAGCTATTTCCCTCTTCCCTCTCGTTGTCATTTCTTTAGGCTATCCTTAGTCATTTTTTGTGTCACCTCAATCCTTTCCCATTCCTTGTCTATTAGCCCCCCATGTTCCTTTCTTTTCTCATTGGTGTAATATATATATATATATATAAAAAAATTTATCTAGTTCAATTATTGTGATAGTTATTTTCATAATTTATTCATATTTTTTGTCTTGATTAAGTCATCTTTCTTTCCTTGATGCCTGTGCCACCACTCTCTCTCCCCTCTCTTTTTATTCTATCTTGGTCTACTTCTAATCCATATTTATGTCTTTGATAGTAGTCTATCATCCCAATGATGGATCTTGGAGTGTGAATCAAAATCTTGATGCAAAATAACTCTCACATAATCTAATCCAAAAGTAGTAGTGACCAATAAGGGAGATGACTACAACAACTATCACGAGGGTAGAGATGGTGATGGGAGTTACCAAAAAGATGAAAGAGTAGAAGGTGTTCACTACAAAAAGGCTTGAGAGGAGTGGGGAGAATATTCCTAGCAAGGTAGAAATGGATATGTGAGGAAAATTTAGAAATCCTTTCGTGGAGACTATTTTAGGTATAGTGAGGAAGGACACAAAGAATTTGGGTGCTTAGGAAACATGACCTGAAAGATAATGCAAGAGCTATATTTGGTGATGAGAGGTCACCTACTTTGGAGAAGGACCTTGAGTACATGGACTCACTGGTTGTATAAAGATATTTAAGGTGTGATAGGATGGGTGAGTTGACATAGAAGAAGAGTTTACTTAGGAAGGTCCTAGTGAAAGGTAGGTGGTAAATGCTATAATATGGTGGTAGATTAGATTTTGTTAGAGGAACTATGTTGGATGAATTTCAAAGCGTACCATGATGAGGTGTTGTGTGACACTTTGCCAATATTGTTATGCCATTTGTTTTTGCGAAGGCCATGACAATTTGACAAAGAAGTTGAGTGAACACCTACATGATCCAAAATGATGGATATAAGCATAAGTAGGAACCACTAAAGTTGAATGAGGGATATAAATATATAATAATACTAAAGTGTGGATTAGGGAGGGATGATATGCATTAATTATAAAGGTGTGCAAAATTTTAGGAACATGCACGGTAGCATTGAAATGCAAAAGAAGTAGTGTAGATAATTGGTTGTGAGAAGGGATGCCACCAAAAGGAAGTGGTCTAGGGGACATGACATGAAAAAGAGGATGAAGAATTGTATTGAGGAACTCACAATAATTATATGTATAATAGACTTGGGTATGTGGTGGCCAAGAAAGAGGCCAAAAAGTGAGGTACTAGTTGATAGGAAAGAGAAATAGGCTATGACTAAATACAAGCCAACGACAAGCAATGCATAGGACAAATAGTGTAAATAAATGAATAATAACATGGGTGAGAACTTAATACTCATGGATCACATGAAGTATACCTAAGAAGGTGGAAAGAATGAGTTGAGGAGGCAACAAGCTGGAATCTACAAGCAAGGCAAAACTATCTTAGAAAATGGAGGACTGGGTTTGATACAAGTGCATCCCTAGGCATCATGGAAATGTGGTATCATGTATAAGAATGTGGAATTTATGGTTAATGGAAATTTGTGTAATGTATAAGTTGATGGCTAATAGTTTCTAGTAGAAGAAGTAAGTGTAGTCTATCACATTGGGGAATTAGCTTCTATAGTTGTAGTATTTTTATCTTTTGTTGAAGATTGAGGTTTATTGGATGAGTAAAAGTTGGTAACTTGGATTGTGAAGTGTTTACATGTTGATAATGTTTTAAGTTGGAGCCATTTTTATTTGTGGTAGGTTTTTTTTAGTTTATACCATGGGTGAAGATTTGGGAAGGTTGTGATAACTATTGTAGAGGTTTATCTTCTACTATGTGGATATTCTCCACCTTTGATTTGTTGAAATTTGTTTTTTATTTTTAGTTGGTGACATGTTTCATGTGGTTTTGAACTTTGCACCCATATTGAGATTGACATAAATAATGTGGGAAGCCAAGGGAAGATATATGTATATGTGGTTTCAAATCATTTGAAAGAAAGCAAAGAAGACTAGGATGAAGTAGAGGCATAAAAGGTTAGTAGAGATAATTAAATGTACTTGTACTAAAAATCATTATGTATACGCTTGGAACAAGTTTTTAAGTAGTGTTTCCATAGTTAGAGGTATGTGAGTGTAGAAGACCACAATGGTGATAATCCATTTGTGGCATCTTTTGTAATTAAATGTTTATGGCTTGGCATGTAAGAGGACCCATTGTGGTAGACTATGTGGTTGTAACCTCAAGAGTAATAAGAGAAGCCTATATAATTGGTTGTGTTTTTTGATAGATCTTGTGTTATTGTGGAGTTGGTTGTGTTCAACTACATGGTTGAAATGTCCTTTGGAGATCCTCCTATTGTGACTACATATTTTTATTTAGACATCATGCACTTCGATAAAACCATGTGCATTTTAGTAGTAATTTCAAGTGCACTTTAATAGCACTTTGGTCATAACATGTACACTTTATGAACAACTATGCTTTTCAACAACAACATGCTAATATCAAAACTTCCCTACAACAAGTGATGAAAATATTGAAGCCTTCACAAGTATTGTAGCAATGTTCTAGACTACCAGCAAGATTCCTATAAATCTTTCCTCCAATCAAGAACTCATTGTATATATTCATTTTGACATTTGATATATTGTTGAAACCAATCTATACATTCTCTATAACATTGTTCAAACATGTACTTGACTTTAGAACCTTCTTGGTCCAAATCACTCAATTAATTTTAGATCAATTATGTCATTCAACATAATACAAAATTTGATTAAATACTAGTGTCTTTCAAAGTTTTCAAGATTGGGGAACATAATGACACGGGGATGTAGTTTTAGAAATGAAAAATACATGTATAGAATTTTTTAAATAAAAAGGGGATGTTGATATGGGTGATTATTTAAATAGCTTAAACAAATTAAAAGATTAAAAAATAATATTAATATGCTGAATTTATAATGATAATCCCCCTTTTATCTTTTTTAAGATGTTTTAACATTCTTTTCGTTAAAATATAAGTTCTTATATTTTTTATGCACCAATAGAATAAGCTATCTAATTCTAAAAATAGAATGCTCCCTCCACATAAGACGTTCGAGATGTTGGAGACATAAATTAGATAGTACATCCACATAAAACACTACTAATACCACTATTCTCCTTATTACTAATAACTTTAAGATAGCTTGGATTCCAATTTATAGTGCATTGTATATATAATGCACTTGGATTCCAATTTATAGTGTATTGTTTATATAATGCACTTAGATTTACAATGTTTAGAGCGGTTGGAGTAAGTCACTGGTAGAATGAACATGCATCGACAAAATTCTAAGACATTAGATTGATCACCAGTAGAAATTAAATTGTGTAGAAAAACAGAAGCTTAATTATGCTCTGTAATCTAATTAAAAATGTCAGAGATCCAAGCTTCTCGCTTTGAATTGTTTTCTACATTGCACAATTGCAAGTAACCTGCAATTGACGCGAGTGTAACATTGCACTCTGATATCAATTTGTGACAGCATTTCCGCACAGCTTGAACCCCAGCGGCTAAACCAGACGAAATATTTGAAGGTAGATCTCCGACTTACGTCCAAGGAAGTGTTTCCGGATATTCCATGAATGCCATTCAAAGTTGGAAAAGCAATTCGGTAGCAAACGATAGGCGGAGTAAGAGGACCGAACTGATTCTTCAGACATCAGAAAGTTGCAGAATCCGGAGTGCTAGTATATTATCTTCTTAATGGTGCAGGACAAACAACTGGATTTTGTTTTAAGGATACGGTAACACTGTTGAAATGCAATGTGAAGAAATGATTTGAAGGTGGAAAGAAGATAGGAGTAGGAAAGGGGGACGAGAGAAGTTGCAAAGAAGTATTTATCCCACATGTAGGGAGGGCATGTGCAAAGGGAAGAGAGGGCGGAGAGAAAAGGAGGAGGCAGTGAAGGGGGAAATCATACCTTTCTCGGCCTTTTGGCTAAGATCAAGTGTAGTATCTGTTCTTATCAGTTTAATATCTGATACGTGCTTCAATGACCCAGACGATATTAAATGTATTTCTTCAGGGGGAGAGTCCAGACGATAGCTTGCTATAAGGGCTTTCAGGCATCGCTTCTGTATTGCACTACTGCAGAAGCCTGGTGCGCCCCACAAACCCAACACCAACCTCAAATTAAATTCATTCACTGTCTTTTAACGTAATTAAACCGAATTGTTATGCTTAAATTAATATTATTAATCTGCGGCTGTCCCAAGTGCTAACGTGACTAAGCAGACAGAATGATGTGACCTTCCTTCACAACTACTGAACAATATGTAGTTGGTTTAGAGAAATTGAATGGTCAACCACCTTCCATTAGCACTGAAGAAAAAGATAGCACAAGCGAGCTAAAGAAATCTAACATTTTTTTCAAGCATGCATCCCCTCATTGCCACAAAAGGAACTAAGTTTGTGAATTAAGAAAGGAAATATTCATGGAGGGAAGCTTTAGCACTTTTAGAGAATTTCTCCAAAATCCAATTCTCCCAACATAAACTTGACCAAGCCCAAAGAAGCATCATTAGGGAATTTGAAAACAACCTAGACAATGTGGATCCTTAATTTTAGTTGAAAAATAATGCTCCATGCTTAAAAATAATAAGTAAATGAAGATCCACTTAGTCACACCCTAGGCAAGCCCTAAAACTAATATTATCAAGAAAACTACTAAGCACTCAACTACTAGCATACACATAGAATTTTTTAAAACATGTCATCAAAAGGATATGAAAGGCAGGGGATAAATAGCTATCTACTAATATTGGGGAGATATTTTCAATTTTGTTGTCTAAATAAAAATCATTGATAAAGTGATACCAATTCATACCTCCAATTCCTAGTCATAATGTATAGGAAACTAAGTAGTGCTTAACTATTTAAAGAAATAAAATTTAAAGGATATTTTTTAAATCAAACAAATAATTAAGGGGGCAACCAATCAAATAAATGATGAATCTTGATTGTAATTTAAAATTTCACTATAAATAGTAGAAAATAGTTTTTAATCAACTCCAACATTTACAAGAAAGTATTCCAACTTATTCCATTCCTTATAGTAATTCTATCGAGCTAGAGTTCCATAAAAGAAGATAAAATTTGATACTTTTTCAAGGTACGTCTCTTTCCTCCAACTCTTGCAAGTCAGACTTATCGTAGACCTAGAATAACACTTAGAGAATCAATTTTGACCACAAGATGCTTATAATTAGTTGAAGAAGGTGTTAGACACATAGGACAACTGAGAGGGGGTGAACAATTGTACGTTAAAACCTTCAAGCTCTCATTAACCTTCAAACCCTCATTAAGCATTAGCATGAATGTAACCAAATGAAACATCAACACATCAACAACCATACACAACATAACAACAAATTTTACATGGAAAACCCTAATAAGGGAAAAACCATGGTGAGGATTAACTCACATATATATGAATAACAACACTAATTATAAAAGGCTCTCTGCCGAAAGGATTCACTATCCAAAAGAAAGAAAGACTCACTGCTAAGGGCTCCCTACCCAAATAGAAAGAGATTGCTACAAGGAGGCTCACTACCTTAGATAAACAAGAGAATCCACCACAAGAACTCTACACCATATGCAACCTTTGGCTCACTACCTCTAACAACTTCAGACACACTAAAATGTAGACACCTTCTTCTCATTGCTTCTGATAGTCATAGGAATTCATGCTCACATTCAAATAACAACACTTGATCACACTTACATCATTTTACATCACACATCACACCACACACTTCTCCAACAATTAACCTTGCATATATAGCTTTTGGAACCATGAATAACCTTTTCCAAGTCAACTTCAATGAAATGTATACACCTTAAATGTGCAACCACCAAATAGGTTAGCACCAAACACCTCTACGGTGGAAAGAAGTGAAGGTGGACCACACCAAGGTTTAACCAGGACTCAAAAATACATTGACACACTACACCACATTTTCACAAACCACGAAGCACATTTGCAAGTAACGCTAACATGTCAAGTCGACCAAACTGACATTAACACTAACAAGAAACCACATTCACACTTCTCCAGGTCTAAAAACAATCTACATAAAATTTTGCAACATTACACAATATCCTAAAATATTCCAACAGCAACAAAATATTTAAACACACCAGCGCAACCACATGCAACCGAGAATACCATCATCTTGTGCAAATAGTCAAATTACCATTGAGACACAACACATAAACCAAACTTGCGAAACCTTAGCACCAAATCATCCAAGGGAAGATATATATAAGAATCATTAGCATATTTCCAAATCCGCAAGACAATAAAAATCAACATGAAGAAATGTGGAGCAATTCCATTTCTCTCAACAACCTTCTTCACAAGGCAAAGATAGTCCAACACAAATTTTCAAACACATCTTCTACTGTCGCATGATCCAGAACTTGAAACTCTAGATATAACACCTCTAAACACTTTTGAACATCACATCCAAACCACACAAGCACATCTTCAAGTATGAAGAAATGCGGAGCACAATATAGAACACACCACTGTCACCTTGTATATTCTTTATGCAAATTTTCTCAAAAGCACTTACAAACCAAGTGACCATGTTGCATCTGCAACACCTGCTCAACACCACAAACACCTTCTCATCATAACCATACTAGAGGTTGACATAGGTCAACATAAATGACAACATAGTGCAACACAAGGCAACACAAGGCTTGTCATTATAACTTCACATTTAGCTTTGTTATTTATTTTGTAGCTTAGAAAAAGGGAACCTTCTTTGAAAAAATTATCCAAAAAATCCCTAATTAGCACACCTATACCAACCATTTAACTAATATTATCTCTAGAGGCTCCATCAAAGTTGAAGAATATATTATATTATAATTATAGATTTTAATAAATTTAATTTAGTATAATTTTTAAAAGAGGTAAAAATATTTAATAATATGACCATGTGACTAGATGAACCCCTTCATAGTGCACAATACACAAAATTAGGAATACTACCCTCTCATGTCTTTGGAAGTGACACCCTAGAGGTATATTTGAGGGTTATAAAGGTTGGAGTGAAGAAAATAATAAATATTTTTTCATGTAATTATCTTGTACCCCCCCCCCCCCCTTCTCTCTCTCTCTCTCTCTCTCTCTCTCTCTCCTATTAATAGTTTGTAATTAGATCAAGAACCTAGTGTATGGGGAATCAAAATGTTAGAGGGATGATTGGATGTTCCAATTCTCACATACCTTGTAGGGTTTATAGATCCTTTATGTCACGCCCATACTTACACGTGGTTCAATATTTGACACAACAAGTTTTTTCTTAAAAAGATAACTCTACTATGCCTTCATCATGTACTATACATGACAATGCAATATTTTCTCTCATATAATGATATGCATATTGTATTGTATGAGAGGACACATGAAATGAGTAGTGACTAGCAATCCACTTTGCCCACAATCAAAGATTTAATTTTCTTATTCTTGGCACAACCATTATATGAATATATCTAAATAATTATTATTCAAGCTTGCAAAAATACGTCATCACTATAAATTAACTCATCTTTTTAAAGGATGATCACTTAAAATTGGAGATAAGTTATTATTTGAATTACATAAGGAAAGATAATTAACCAAAAACAAAATCACCCCATTTTTATAAAAGGTGGATCAGAAGGAAAAATGCTACACCTTTCTTTAAAATATGTAAAATCATAATTAAAATAATGATTAAATTAAGCTATCTATAACAAAAATTTATTCACAATCCATGTAATTGTAAATTAATATTTAATACCTTAGGAGGATTTAAAAACTAATGTTAGTTGAATTCTACTATAAATTGACTTACCAATTTAGTTTTCTAATTGTTGGCTAACAGATTGGGAACCTTGAGATATCTCAACTCCACTCCCGAAAAGGTGCCAAAATGAACCAAACAGCTTTGAAAATTAACCTTTAAACAAAGACGAATATCCTCTAAATTTTGTCGAGGTATAGCTCCCTCACAAGATTTTCAACGAATTAGAAAGCTAAAATTAGATATCATGTGTGCTTTTCACCAAAAAGCAGTAAAGGCAAACCCAATATCAAGAAAATCCCTAAATATCAGATGCAAGATCCAACAAATAAGAAGAATTGGCACAAAGTCCAATCTCAGCTAAACTATTCAAGAATTAAAACATACAATCAATACCATCTGAGAAATGAAATTAATTATGAAGAAAATTGCATCACTTACACAAAGATAAGATATTGCATTAAGATGTTCTCAAACACAAATATTCAAGAACCTAGATAAACTTCACAAACTCAATGCACAAAGACAAATAGTAATTTCATTCACAGCCAAATATTGTATTGAGTAGTTCAAAGTGTCTAGAGAGATAACATATGAAAATAGATACAATTAAATAGGTAGATGAGTAATTGCCTATTTTTGTCCATAATCGACTCAAATTTTAAAGGAAAACAAAGGAAAGGTAAAGAAGATGAGCCGTCATGATGGCGTCACTTCACTTCCAGCTTCCGAGGTCACCACGGGTTTCTTTTGCCAGGCCTGGAAATCTTTAAGGATATGTAATAGTTCTTTATGCTGAGGAATAGCCACATTTTTCATTCACACCTTCCACATCAAATGACTGTCCTTAGTTGACTCAACGCGGCATTCACAAACTTTCATGAGATCAGTCGCTTGAGAGGTGACCAAATGTAATTCGCTAAGCTTCTTCAAGTGCTTAGCATTGAGTGACTATGTTATTCCCAATCTCACCTTTATCTTGTAGTAACTAGAGAGACACCAAGGTACCCAATGCTTCTTCTGAAACAACAGTTTACTCATCAATGATTTCTCTAAGCTTCTATGAACTCTGTTTATCAATCTGTAACTTCCACTCAACCCCTTTGTTCCATAACAACCAACGGTTGTCTGAAGCATTATGTATAATTTTTTCTGCAACCAATTTCTCCATATCCCAGCTTAACATTAATTTCAATTCAGTTTGGTAATTGTTCCATAACTTTTCTTCCTTTTCAATCGCAACAATCTCCTCCCCCAAAGTAGTCTTTAAAGTGTTTATTTCTTGGAAGCATTTCATAGATTCAAATTTAACAAAGCTTCCCTTTTTAGTCAGACATTCACTCCATTCATCTATAGCCCTACTTAGGGTTTGACAAATTTTCATTTTAACCATGGCTTATTTTCCAACCACAGTTAAGGATTCTACAGAGGAGTCCAATTGGGAGAGGGGTTGAGGAACAAGTTCAAAAATAGAACTTAGACATTCAGTCAAGTTTCAGACCTGGGCTTTTAGATCATTCTTGCTTTCTTTATCATTTTTTGATCATTCAACCATTCTAGCCGCAAACACCTAAAAAATCTGCACGTCCCCATCTCTAGTAGGGGGACCAAGGTCTATTTTGTTTACCTAGAAATCACTTATTGTTGCCTGCGTGAAATCGTTTTGTGCCAAAGGGTGTGCAATCTCTACCTAGAGGTTTCCTGATTCTACATCATGTCTATCAATCTAGCAATAGTCTTCAACTTCTTCAGTCTTTGGGTTGGAATTTTGTATAACAATTGGCCTACCATATTGTTGATGGTGAAAATGACACAAACAACGTTAAAACAGAAATATTTCTACTCTATTTCTCCTGAAAAAGAAAGACAACATATAGTATCCTAACTTCCAAGGTCCTGGTAGTTGGTTCTCAACTGTCTAGTGTCACTCAATTGGTTCATGCAACTATAATGTTCAAGGGGCCTATGCTAGTAACATAGAATACAAGCAATGACTTGTTCATAGAGCTATTATTCACTTAGAGATGGTGTTTTTAAATAAAAGAAAAAGATAGATCAAAGGGGTAAATCAGTAAACATGAATTAAACTCATCTAACATCTGGACATATATCTTCAACAATGAATGTTTCCCAACAGATCAAGAAAACCAAAGCATGACACAATTTATAGAATAACCCATACTATTGTATGCATCTAAGGTGCTTAATTAACTTCACAGTCACACATCACAAATACTTCAAAGATTTCAAAACAACACACATTCATTCATCACCAAGATCATAGATCGAAAGACTTCAATAAATTCAATTCAATGATAATCCAACAAGATAATCCTTAAATCCGGTTTCTTCTAATGATTTTCATCACATAAGAAACTTTCATGCTTCAGCACAATCACTGGCATTCAAATAGATTATAACTCATCAGCCTTATCAAGTAAAACAACTCAATTCTAACACCATATTGTGTAAACCTGTAACTTTATTTAACTGTAAAAATTAAGTAACAATGTATCTCTGTAATCACTATGCAAAATTCTATCTCCTAATATCAGGTAGGCCAATTCTATTCTCTATCAACCGAGCCTTACAATATGATACCCAAAGGGTATTTATAGATATACAAAATTTGAACTCCGCTTCTATTTTAAGTCATCCACCCTTTTAGGAACTAAAACTCTCTTGGAAACTCAGATCAATTTGATCTTGAGTTCTTACATTAGACATTCAATTAAACTAGAGAATAGAAAATAGAAGAGAAAAAGGAAGTCATGTGTTTCAAGAACTGCCAATGGTGCATGCAACATGCAAAGAAGAAGAAAACCATGCATGCAAGAGATTTATGCATGTGAAGTTGGGTCTGCAATAAACTCGTCATAATTGGCGAAGACTTGTTGCAATACATCTAATTCTGACCCATCAACCCAGCTGTCTTCAAACTTAATTCGCTCCAATTTTGTTGTAGCAAACCCTCTCATATCCTTTATCTTTGTCAACTCTCTTTTAGCAGCCTTTATCTCTTCTTTGACATCCATCAGTCGATCTATCATCAAATATTCACCATCATCTCCTTTCTGCATGAGTCCTTTAAACCTTTCGCCCCATTTCTCTTTTATCTGGATCAAAGGCAAGCCTTCCTTTGTTAGTATATTAACATCTACAATGATAGCAATGACTGCCTCCAACTCCTCAAATTGTTTGGTTAGATCCTTAACAGTGTCTTGGACTTCATTTCTATGTTTGCACAAGAAATTTGTTCTGAATCGGAGTATATGAGAGGTCTTTTCCACAATATCTTTATTATCCTCCTCGAGTATTGACTGTTCAAGAAGAGTAGTCAAAGGCAATGTACTAACCTTCTCCAATTTTTGACTATACTCTTTATATTCCTCTTCTTGCTTCTCCAATGCTTCAATATATTGATGCATTTCCCCTATTAACTCTTCTGTCCCTTTGTGAACCTCAAAACCTTCGACCAAAACTTCACCTACTTCTTGATTTAACTTGTTAACCCACCTATCTAACATCTCCGCTTTTCCCCTTACCCGTACTAAATCATCTACCTCCTTTTTGCTTAGCGAAATTGGAGTCTCAATACCAGCTACCTGTTGTGATCTTGAAGAAGAGATGCTTTTCAAAAAGGAATGCAATTGATCTAATTGAGCCTTAAGCTCATCTTTCTTTTGCTTATCCTTTAACATCCTTGACTTTGTTGTCAAAGCTACCACATCAATTAGATTCATTTGCTGATTTCTGGTAGGCCTTCCCAAGTTAACAGACTTAATTGATAATCTGTTAACTGCATGTCTCCTACCTCCTTTTTTGGTCATCATTATGGCACACTCAGAACAATCTCTCCCTTATCTATGAGCCTAGTGGAGTGTAGGATTTTGGCCTTCTTTTTAGGCCTTTCTTGTTCAATCTCCTTCATCATATCCTCCCAATTGAGAGGTTGTGAAGGTGTTACTATTGTTTTCTATAGGTCCAATTTAGCCAAGTGGGAGCACATGCAGCAGTAGTCATCATAGTGGAAGAAGAAGCAATGGTGAGTTGAGGACTCACAAGCCCTCACATCTTGACATGTGGAGGGTGAAATGTCTCAAGGTGGAGTGATGTGAAAATGAGGTGGAAGAGAAGGACAAGAGATGGAAGGGAAGTACATGAGGTGGATGAAGGACAAGTACCTTTGAGGTACCTTGGGGAATGAGAAGATTTCCTCAAAAAAGAACTTCTTGTCCCCAAATGAGAATGAAAGAGACTTTTGAGGAATTCTAAAATTCTTCAAAAATTTCCATGGGAAAAAGGGAAATGTGTGGGAAAAATAAATGTAAATTAAAAATTTACATTTAATGGAGGATTCATTGGATAAAAGGAGATCTCCAAAAAGCTGGAGATTTGTCACATGTGGGAGATGTGACAAGTCCAAAGTTCTACAAGCCCTTGACACATGTGAAGTGACAAAGCAAGGCTTCTAGAATCTTGCATGGGGATGGGAAAGACCTTGGAAAGATAAAAGTGAATTAAAAATTCACATGGGGAAGGGAGTCCATATCAAAAATGGTAAGTGGGAAGGTTGACCAGAAAAGGTAAGCCAAATGTGACTAATGATTTTGATTAAGGTTGTGCAAACACATGGTTAAAGTAATTAATGGGAGATTAGAGGCAAGTGGGAGATTATGGAAGATGTGACACTTAATCAAGATTAAGTGGTGCACATCCTAATCACAGATTAATTAATTTAATCCGGACTAGAAGAGGGTTATGGAGAATGGGACAAGGAGAGAGAAAAGAGGAATTAAAAATTGATTTTAATTCAAATGGGTTAAAAGGTTAAATTAAATAATTTGTCATATTTATTTAATTTAGAGAAGAACAGGGTCTAAGGTAAAGTATTTAATTTATTTAATTAGATATTTTAGGAACCTTAGGCAGAAAATGAAATAATGATTAAATAAATTATTTAATCACCGTTAATGGAATAGATGAATATAATAGATGATTTTGATCATATGGAAGTGATCAAATTTGGATGTCTACATTTTTCCCCTCTTCGAAGTATCGTTAGAATAACAATACTTCGAAGAAAAGAAAGTGCAAATGACTAGAAGAAGTGACCGAAAGGAGATACCCTATCGTGGGAAAGAGGATCTGAGTCATTTAGTTAATGAGGAATGGATGAAGATGCCCCAATCATGGAAGGTGTTGATTATGGTCAGAAAATTTGGTAAATGCAAAAGGTATGCCCTCTTAAGAGGGTGACGGGGGAAAAAGAAGGGTCCCGGGCAACATCTCGATAGGAAGAAACGGATGATATGGTTGGAAAGAGGATGAAAAATTAGGCAAGTTTGCCTTTTGAATGAAGTCAATCGGACAAACGGAGTGCAAATGGCAACCCCGGGAAGAAAAGAGATTAATCTGAGGAATAAAAGGGTAAATAAAAGGTAAAAAATACCTTTTAAAGGTTAATATAAGGTAATTTTGAAAATTACCTCACCTCATTTGCACTGTAGCAGTTGAGAGAAGAAGAGAAAGAGCGAGCAGAAAGAAGGAAAGATGCCGAGAGATAATGACACCGAGATCGTCCACCGGATAGATGAGGTTCGATGGGCGTACCGACAGCAGGATGGGCCCCGCCAGGTAAGCAACAAAACCACCCAGGCATTAAATTGAAATTTTAACGCATTTGCCAAGAAGTTAATAAAAAAATAAAATATGGGTTTTGTGGGTGAGAAAAAATTAAAAAATGGGTAGAAGACAGAATTTAAAAAAAAAATTATT
>VCHN02000639.1:16266-33124 GCA_007115665.2 Sequoiadendron giganteum
ATAAATGAATGGATTTATGGATGTTAATGAACTTAATGAATTTAATGCAAATGGATAGATGAATGGATGTTTAATGTAAATGGATAAATGGACCTAATGATTGATGTGAATGCAAATGAATAAATGAATGGATTTATGGATGTTAATGAACTTAATGAATTGATGTGAATGCAAATGAACGAATGCTTAATGTAAATGGATAAATGAATGGATGTAAATGGATAAATGGACCTAATGATTGTGGACATAAGTATCAATGGGTAGATGATAGGTGTAGGGTGTGGGGGTTGTAGTACCTATCAAAGACCGTAAGGATCCCAAGAAGAAAAGTTAGTAAGAGTGAATGAGAGTTTGCACAACCAAAACCACAAGTCATAGACGTAGGGGCAAGATAGGATGAAGAGGGAACATGCAACATGAGATGAAATGCAATTTGCCATCCTTTAGAGCACTGATTTTTGCTATAGCATAAGACATCGGACATCAGGGTATGCAAACCAAGACAAATTAATGTCAAATGCAGAAAACAAACACGACAAACAAGAAGGATATCCCAATACCCCAAAGTCGCGATGACGTTGGTCAGGCCAAGTATTGGAATAACCACAAGCACAAAGAGATGCCCCCACATAACACGGGGTCCGAAAAGAATCCCGGTAGGTACCATGTGGGGCATCCCAGCAGACAAAAACAAAAGTCAAGAGATGTCCCTATGGTAACTAGGCAAAACACACCACAATATGAAGGATCATGGCGATCTTGACTAGTGATTATAGGGAGCTCAAATGATAAACAAAATCGAAAAGTACCAAAAGATAATAATCAATTACAAGCGTCCTTTGCCATAAGATCCCAGGGATGGATGGGGTTGATGTGGTCTATTAGGAAGGATGCATCCTGTTAAGATCGATGATGGATACTAAGCTAAAGTGACCTAGATGACATAGGATAATTGCCATTGGATAGATTTCTTGATACGAGGAGACCTTGTTTGTGAAGAATCAACGACGATAGGGACATACTTGACAACGAGAGGATGAGACACAACCTAAAGACCTAGGGGCTCGAGGGTTGATCAAAGATCAACCTTGCCTACGTTAAAGCGCAGAGCCCTCATAGTTCATGATAAAAGAGTGGAAAGTGGACCGATGGAAACCGATGGAAGACCAAGACAGAAACAAGTCCTGGGGGCAGATCAAAAGATCAACCTTGCCTACGTGCAAGCGCAGGGGCAACATAGTTCGGATATGACAAAAGACTGAAGATGGATAAGATCAGAAAGTGGACCATGAGGGCAGGTGATGAAGGACAAAATGCCTCGAGGGCTGATCCAAAGATTAGCCTTGCCTACGTGCAAGCGTAGAGGCGTCGTAGTTCAAGAGGGGATGATGAGAAAAGCGGAAAGAGGGTGATGATGACAAAAGATGGGGGATGAAGACACAGAGAAGCCCCGGGGGTAGATCAAAAGATCAACCTTGCCTACGTGCAAGCGCAGGGGCAACATAGTTCGGAGGGAGACACGATGAGACCAAGAAGAGATGACACAAGCTCAGATTAGGATAATAAGCTCAAGGTGTTGGATAGCAGATGATAGTCGTCCAATGCTCAACCAAAATATACCAAGCGACAAGGTGATGCAAGCAGATGGGAGGATATGGGGATTGAGAAATCGGTGGGTAAGCCATAGAGTAACCAGGACGCTCGGTAGATAATGATTCAACCCTATACGAGAGGCACCCGTTGCCAGGTTTTCACCAATCGTACATATCCAAGGTGCCACGTAGGGGTGGTTTTCACCATAGGATGAATTATTTCTCTTTACTATTTTGGATTTTTGGATTTTTTAATTTTTTTGTATTTTTAACTTTTACCAGGAAGGATACCCCAGCTGATCTAAGTGTAGAACTTCTTCAGATGCATGATGTTGATGGGTTCCTCCAAAGGCTCACCTTTAGGGGTGGAGAGACTATAGACACCAGAACCATACTTGGAGGTGATGACATAAGGGCCCAACCAGTTTGCTTCAAACTTACCTTTCTTCTCTTGATCCTGCTGATTCCGCTGATTTTCTTTTAGGACTAAATCACCAATCTCGAATTGGCGAGGGCGAACTTTCTTATTGTAGCTCCTTTTGAGTTGATGTTGGTAGGATTGTAGATGGGTATAAGCCTTGACTCTCTTTTCATCGAGCAATTCCAATTGTGCCAAGCGTGCCACCCAGGTGTCTTCATCAATGATGAGATTCTTGAGGGAGATGCGGAGTGAAGGGATTTCAACTTCGATTGGCAAGATGGCCTCAACGCCATAAACAAGAGACTATGGAGTGGCTCCAGTAGGGGTGCGGATGGATGTACAGTAGGCCCAAAGAGCAGGATGGATATGGAGGTGCCAATCGCGGCCAGTGCTATTGACCATCTTCTTAATGATTTTGATCAATGTTTTATTTGTTGCTTTTGCCTGTCCATTACCTTGGGGGTAATAGGGAGTGGACCAACGATGGTGGATATGATATGTGTCACAAAGGGATTTCATGCACTTATTTTTGAATGGTTTTCCATTGTCGGTGATGATGGCGGAGGGGATACCATACCTGCAAAGAATATGATAGAGGATGAACTTAGAGATCTGAACACCAGTGATTTGAGTGAGTGGAATGGCTTCCACCCACTTGGTGAAGTATTCAGTGGCTGTGATGATAAAGGTGTGACCATCTGAAGATGGAGGGTAGATCTTGCCAATCAAGTCGAAACCCCATTGTGAAAATGGCCAAGGTGTCGTGATGGGTTGGAGATCTTATGCTGGAGTGTGAATCAGATCTGCATGTTGTTGGCATGGAAGACATTTTTTGACATACTCACAAGCATCATGTTCCATTGTGGGCCAGTAATATCCTGCTCTGAGAATCCGCTTGGCTAGGGCCATACCATTAGAATGGGCCCCACAAATACCGCTATGCACTTCTGTTAATGTTGTGCGGGCTTCAGTTTCGTCTAGACAACGGAGGAGAGTTCCATCATATCCACGTCGATAAAGTGTATCACCGATAAGGGTATAACGAGTTGTGCGTTGGATAAATGATTTATGTTGGTTTCGTGTGAGATTAGGCGGGAGGGTGTTGTCATGAATGTAGGTGTAAATGTCATGGTACCAAGGGGATTCAGGACCTACAATAGCACACACCATGTCATTCTCAGGGATATCGTACGCTGGGATTAGAAGTTGTTCAACTAGGAACTGACAATTTGTGCAATCTTTCGGCATGTCGAGGAGAGAACCAATGGTAGCCATAGCATCTGCTGCCTTATTCTGGAGTCTCAGGATCTGCTCAAATTGGATGATAGTGAAATATTTCTTGAAGTCATCCACCATGCGTTTGTAAGGCAACAACTTTTCATCTTTTGTCAAAAACTCATTGTTAACCTGTTTTATGACTAACTGGGAGTCACCAAAAACTTGCAAGTGGGTGATGTGCCATTGAACTGCAATTCTGAGGCCGGTGAGAAAAGGGATTCATATTCAGAGATGTTGTTGGTGCAAGGAAAGGCTAGTCTAAATGATTTTGGTATGTAGTCACCTTGGGGGGTGATAAGCAAGATTCCTGCCCCCGATCCATTATGGGTGTGTGATCCATCAAAGTATAATGTCCAGATGGTGGTTTCTGAGATTGCAAATACTCCTTCATCTGGGAATTCAGTTTCTATGGGATAAGCGTCCACTAATGGGGCATCCGCCAACTGATCAGCTATTACTTGTCCTTTAATGGCTTTTCTATCCACATATTCTATATCAAACTCACTGAGGAGCATGATCCATTTAGCCATTCGTCCAGTCAAGGCTGTCTTGGATAGTAGGTACTTCAGGGGGTCGACTTTGGATATTAATTTTATAGGATGGCTTAGCATATAGTGGCGTAGCTTTTGTGTGCTGAAGACCATAGCAAGACATGCCTTTTCCATTGGTGAATAGTTGAGTTCATACCCGACCAGTGTGCGACTGATGTAATAGATCGCCCGTTCCTTTGAAGATTCATCATGTTGTGCCAATAATGCCCCCAATGCTACTGACGTGGCCGATATGTACAACAGGAGGGGTTTGCCAGGGATAGGTGGCATCAAGATCGGCGGGTGGGCCAAATATCCTTTGAGCATGTCGAAACCCAACTGACACTGTTGATTCCACTTGAAACTGGTGTCTTTCTTGAGAAGGTGGGCGAAGGACTGACATTTATCTGCAAGTTGGGCTATAAAGCGGCGGATGGATTGTAGTTTCCCTTGGAGACTCCTTAATTGTTTCAAGTTTCTTGGAGGAGGCATATCCATGATAGCTTTCGCCTTAGTTGGGTCAACCTCGATGCCTCTGCGGGACACTATGAAGCCCAAGAGTTTCCCTGATGTGACACCAAATACACACTTTTTTGGATTTAGTCGAAGCTTGTATTGTTGTAAGCACTCAAAGATCCGTTTCAAAACGGTAGGGTGTTCTTCCCTGGTTCCAGATTTTGCCAGTAGGTCATTGACATAGTCTTCCATGATGATGTGAATGAGGTCATGGAATATAACTGTCATTGCTCGTTGATATGTTGCCCCTGCATTTTTGAGACCAAAGGGCATGACATTATAACAGAACGTACCCCAAGGTGTTGTAAAAGCGGTTTTATGTTGATCGTCAGGGGCAATCCGGATCTAATTATAGCCAGAGAAGCCATCCATGAGGGATAGCATCTCGTGTCCCGCAGTGATGTCGACTAACATGTCGATGTTAGGGAAGGGGAAGTCGTCTTTTGGGAAAGCTTTGTTGAGATCCCAGAAATCTGTACAAATCCTGATGTCTCCATTGGGTTTAGCAACAGGTACAATATTAGAGATCCAATCAGAGTAGTCAATGGGCCTGATAAAACCAACATCCAGTAACTTTTTCAGTTCTTTCTTAACCAATAATGCCACTTGTGGGTGCATTTTTCAGAGCTTCTGCTTGACAGGTTTAGTCTCTGGATGGACATCCAGATGGTGGACAACAAGATTGGGATCTAAGCCAGGCATATCAGAGTAAGCCCATGCAAAGTTGATAATCCCTTCACGGAGAATTCTGACAATGGTGGTGTATTCTGCTTCAGATAAAGATTTAGCCACATAGGTTATTCTTGGAATCTCTTTTGTCCCTAGGTTCACCTCTTGTGTTTCTTCAAGGAGAATCGAAGATTGCTCAGATAGTCGTGTTCCTAGAAGGGGAAGATGAACGTCCCCATCCTGCAGTGCCATATCAAGGTTTTCACTGTCAGATACATCCTTTGTTTTTACTTTTTCATAGTCAAAAAGCGCCTCGGTGAGGTTTTCACTTGATGACCCATTCTTCTTTTGTTTCTTTTTGCTTTTGCGATTAGGGCATTCATCTTCCCCCAATCTCATTAGATGTACATAGGTATCTTCTGAGGGAAAAGTGCTAACTGGTGTGCTATCTTGTAGGTCATGATCGATAAGCTCAGGATGTTTAAGGGATAAAGTTATGGTACAAACGGATAAGCATTCAAACATGGCGGGGAGGTCAATGTGATTCAGATCGTCGTACGCATGTATGATGGACTCCTCCTCCGGTATGTCTTCAAGGGAGCTGTTGTCAACACTAACATTGTTAGAGGTGTTAACGGATGTTGTAAGACCCTTCTATTTGGTATCATAGCCCAAGCCCAAATTCCTTGGTTAGATGGTAGTTGTTTCGATGGGCAGACGTCTTCCTTGCTCTTCTACACCAAGGCCTCTGCCTTGGTAATGGCAATTTTTGATGAATTTGGAGGCATGTGGATAGGCTTCATGAAAGTATTCAATAAGGGGCCATGGTGGTTCAGGATCTTCCCGATAAATCCATTGACTGATATCATTGTCCATTAGATCCTGGAGGGATCCCAAATTATTGAATGTTGTGGACCCCACATTCTTGGAAGTGAGGGTGAGCGTCTTTTCTTCTACGTCTGGTAATGACAGAGTCAGTTGCCCATATGTGCAGGGGGAAGGTGGCATGGTTGCCACATTGAGTGCAGTGTGCATTTCGTATTCACCACATCCCTTATCTATGATCTGGACCTTGGTGACGGTGGAAGGAGGTGTGGATGATGGTGGAGATGATGTATTCAGAGTATTGGTGAATGGGATAGGATTGGATGTCAGTGGTGCCCCCATTTCAACCCCTGGGCAGTAATGTGAATGTGGAAAAGAGGCCTCCAAGGTGCGACAATATTCAAAGGGTTGAGCGATGGTGACTTCCATTCCTTGAAATGGGAATTTTAGGCATTGGTGATAAGTGGATGGTACGGCTTGCATAGAGTGAATCCATGGACGGCCAAGAAGGATGTTGTATGGGAGTTCAAGGTCCAGAACATGGCACATAGTGTATTGTACAATGGGGCCTACTTGTATAGGGAGGCAAATAATGCCTTCAGAATCTCGCTCTGCATTATCATAAGCTTTGATGGTGATCACTTGATTTCTCAGATCAGCTTGGGTGTATCCGACCTGTTGTATAAACTTTAACGTACATAGATTTAGGGCTGAACCATTATCTACTAATACCCTTTTTACTTTTTGACAGTTGACACCAACCTCAAGATGGAGGGGGCGGTTGTGGTTTGAATCGAGATGTGGCATGTCCTTTTGGCTAAAGGCTAGCTGATAGGTTGATGAAAGATTGCCTACCAATGCTTGAAACTGGGTAGGGTCAATATTATCAGGTACTTGTGTGTTTTGCAAAGCCTTAGTTAGGATATCTTGATGTATGGGAGATTACTTGAGCAAATCCAAAATGGATATTTGAGGTGTAGTTTTACCTAGATGGTCTAGGATATTATACTGGGAATTGGTGGATGGTCGTTGGGTGGATGGAGATGCTGCTGGGACTGTGATGCGGTTTCGCCGAGTAGTAATAGCACATTGTGGATCTTTTCCCTTAACATGTATCATGGATACACGGGGTTCCACTTGTTCTACATATGAAACCACACCTTGATAATTGTATGATACATTTTTGTAGTTGATATTATTGGTATTGTTCCCTAGCTGGTTGTTATTGCTAGGTTCAAGATTTGAGTTGGACGTACGAGGACCCTGATTATGATTAGGAAAGGCGTTTTGGTATATTTGTAATTGAGCATTAGATGAAGATGCTACGCTAGCATCTACATGTATTTTGCCTCGATCAATGAGACCTTGGATGTAGGTTTTTAAGCCTTGACATTTATCCAAGGTATGTCCCTTAATTTTGTGTAATTCGCAGTATTCGTTGTCTTTAAACCAAGCAGGCTTGGGTTTAGACGTATCGAGGGGTTTGGTGACAGGGTATGTTATGGGGTACTTGGCTTGAAGAAGCTTATTAAACACTGCGCTAAGGGGTTCCCCCAACTGAGTGAATTGTCATTTATTCCCACCTTGGTTATTTTGATTGGCTTGTTGTCGTGGTGCCCCTTGGGGAACAGATATGGCGTTCTGAACGGACAGTTGTTGCTAGGAAGGATATCTTTGTGTGGTGTTGGCCACTTGGACGTGTTTAGTGTCAGTGACACCATCATTGACGGCATTTTTGTTTCTATTCCAAAAATGAGGTTTATCCCCGAAGGACTTCTCTCTATCGAAATTGAAATGTTTGACTTGTCCTCTTGCGACAAGGGCTCGTTCTAAGATGGGGCCTTTCTCCACAAGTCCCGCAAAAGTAGTGATGCAATGGATTTGGAAATTGTGCGCCATATCCGGGTGAGAGTTTTCGATAAACAACGTTACCATGTCTTTTTCTATTGGTGGAGATTTCATCCTACTAGCCAAGGCACGCCATCTTTGCAAGTAGCTTGCAAAGGTCTCTCCATCGCGTTGTTTTTCTTTGAGGAGATCAAGTGTGTCAATATATTTCTCTAAGTTAAAAGAGAAGTGAGTGACAAACTGTTCAGATAGCTGTGCGAAGGTCTTGATAGATCCCTTTTCCATACCCATAAACCAGTTGAGGGTGACCCCTTGCAGACTTTTAGGGAAAAGTCGGATGAGGTAATTGTCATTGTGCATGACTTCTTGGCAATGAGCGTAAAACTCTTGAAGGTGAGCTCTAGGATCCTTGGTTCCTTTGTATTTGTCAAATTTGGGTATCTCAAAATGTTTAGGAAAAGGAACCAAGGAAATGGAGGGATCAAATGGATAAGGGCATATGTCCTCAAACTTGAAGGATTGTTTTCCCGTTCCAGCTTGTAAGTCCTTTAATGCGGCTTTTACTTCTTCCAAGTCTTTGTTGACAGGAGTCAAAGTGGATTGAGTGTATGGATAATGTTGTGGGTATGATGGGGATGGCCCTCCCATTGTTGGATCATAAATGGGCTGATTCGGGTATGAATGTATTGGTTGATTGTAAGAAGGTTGATGGTGGGATGATTGGTTGTGTTGAGTGGGAGCCACTTGTTGTTGATAGTAAGACACAAGAGAGGGGGCCTGTTGCTGCATAGCATTTTGATAATGCGTAGTGGTAGGGCCTCTTTGTTGGTGTGATGATGTTTGTTGATAATAGGGAGTGTAAGGTGCCCCATGTTGGTGAGTTGGTTGTTGTTGAAAATAGGGTGGGTAGGATTGGTTTTGTTGTGCAATGGTGGTTTGTTGCATGGCATATGGATATGGGTTTAACGTTTGTTGATGGGGATTGTGTTGAGGTTGTGTAGGGTTGGCATAAGGTGGCGCTTGGGTACGTGTTTGGTTTTGCACATTCTGAGGAGGGTTTGTATGGGATGGAATAGTGTATGTGCTAGAGGGATGATAAAGGTATTTGGTGAGCGGGTTATGTTGTGTTTGCGTAGGGATGTGCACATGTTGTCGTGGAAATTGTTGTGGAGGTTGTTGTTGTTGTTGATGAGGTGGATGAGGTAAGACTTGTTGTTGTTGAGGCGGGTGAGATGGGATGTATTGTTGTTGTTGTGATGGGTTAGGTGGGATGTGTTGTTGTTGTTGAGATGTATGTTGCACCACTTGATGTGGTGGTTGTGTGAGAACGGAAGGATGTTGCGAATGTTGTTGATGTAAGTGTTGAGATGAAGCTATTGTAGTAGCAACATATTGTGGTGGTGTTGGTGGTGTGGTGGACTGGTGTGGATTATTTGGAGGTTATTGAAATGTAGGCGGTAGTGTGTTGGTAAGTGGAGGTGTGCCCCCAATATTAGAATATGGGGGAGGAAGCGGCAGAGCAGACGGGATGTATGACGGCATGCCATAGATGTGGGGGTCATTGGGATCGGGTGGTGAAATGGTAGATGTTGTGGTTGGAAGACTAGGATATTCTTGGACTTGATGGATGACAACATTTCCAAGTTTGGGGTGGTACCAATTTTCAGTGGGTGCACCTTCAGGAACGTAGGAGCTTTCTGGAACATTTTGTGAGGTTTGCGGGTCGACAAATGGGGGAAGGCCATATTGTGATGTATCGAAACCGGATGGTGGTTTGACTCCCTTCAGAAGTAAGGTGGCAAGGATCTTATCCCCACATTCGTTTAGGAGGCGATCCGTCATTTGGACATTGGTGGGATTGCTGAGATATTTGTCAACAGTGACTTCAGGTTGATTGACCATGTTTTCGTCACTAGGTGGTGTGATATTCTGGATGTCAGTGTTTGATTGGGATGAAACGCCATTATGGGGATCATGTGGAATGTTATTAGGATCTTGAGGGGCATTTGGTTGGGAACCTTGTGTTTGTTGGTCTGCCATTTGCTTTTTTGTTTGTGAGCGGGTTTGAACGGGCATGAACGTGCAAAATGACTAAGTGGTTTCAAGATTCAACTTCTAGATGATGACTTAGGCGATGATGATGATTGATGTTGGTTTGATTGGATCAAATGATGATGTATCACTATTGATGATTGGATGATGATGTATCAGTTTGATGAGATTGGATGATGATTGGATTTGATTTGGGTCAAGTCATGAGGTATCACTTGATGATTAGATGATGATTGGATTTGACTTGGGTCAAGTGATGATGTATCACTTGATGATTGGATGATGATTGGATTTGATGATTGGATTGGTGATTGGATTGGATTGGATCAAATGATGATTTGGATTGATAATTGGATCAAATGATGATTTGGATTGATGATTGGATTGTATTGGATCAAGTGATGATTTGGATTGATGATTGGATTGGATTGGATTGGATTGAATGATGGTGTGTCGACTTGGTGATTGGGTGGTGATTGGATTAAATGATGATTTGGATTGATGATTGGATGATGGAAGGGATCCTAAAACCTGATTTGGAGATCACCCTAGGTGACTTGTAACGTTGGTTGATGAATTAAATCAATGATTATGACGCCTAATCCACCTTGAGATGGAAGGGGATTGATTTGGGCCAATGATGTTGACTTACAACACAAATCCATTTCAAGATAGGAACGGATTGATTAGGTTGAAGACAAGGATTGATTATGTAGGATAACGATCAATTTAACGCCTCGGTCAATTTGGGAAAATAACTCCTAAAACAAGGTTTTAAAGTTTTTGAAGGAGAGATATGTTGTTGAAGATGTTTAGGTCTTGTGATAAGGCGGATGTTCCAAATGGTGGAATGGTCAAAGGCGAATGACATTTTTTGGAAAGGTTAAATGAAGGTTTGGAGTGATCAAATGAGTGTTTGAATTGGTCAAATGAGTGTTTAGGGTAATCAAATGGTCAAATGGAGGTTTTGGGGATTCAAACGGAGGTTCAAAATGATCAAACAGGTGAAACTGTCTGTTCAGGGGGCGTATTCGCACTTCTGCAGAAAAAGCTGGAATAGAGGGCAAGGTCGCCCCTCTGCAGAAAATGGCTGAAATAGAGGGCAAGGTCGCCCCTTTGCAGAAAATGGTTGAAACAGAGGGTAAGGTCGCCCCTCTGCAGTGAATGGAAAAAACAAAGGGCAAGGTCGCCCCTCTGCAATGAAAATTTGAACTTGGTTTGGACAAGGGATTTTGGCAAGGACTTAAAATGGTTTAATGACAGTTTGACTTACCAAAATTTACTGGTTCTTCACAAAAAGACATTTTGAACAAGCACAATCCTATGATTAATGTTTTAACAGGTATGGCCGGCAAAGGTCTTACTCTAGGATGAACAAGGTTTCTAGGGAGTCCTCGATATACGCTCGGTATGTGAGGCGCAAACCATGAACACCAGTCCATCACAAGCGTGAGTCGGGAGCCCCAGCGAGATACTGAAAGGCTCGGACCAACTCTTCACGTCTATCTAGGTATCACCCTAGCTTCGATGTTCCACCAATTACGATGCAACTGGATTGGGGTACAGCTTTGGCTCTCCCCCCTTTATATACCCCGTTGGTACGCGTGGTTGGGATCATCCCTTGGGGTGATGAAATCCCCAAGCAGGTCCCGCTAAGAAGATGACACTAATTGTTTCCAACTACCTCCTTCGGGTCTGCACAACGTGCAAAGGAGGAAAGTGAAAACAAACTAATGCCTCCTTAAGGTAAAATAAGTAAAATAGACACAGCAAACAACAAATATTACTTTCCCCTACTTATACTAAGTACCTAGATAAAGTAGCAAGGAAAAACTTTTAAAAATCAGAATAAAAAGGAAGGTCCTGCAAGGAAATGTTAGTTGTTTATCTTCTTGCCCTTTTTTGTGATGTGCAACAAATCTGACTTCACTCACCACCAAATGAGATTAGAGGATTAGCGCATGAAATAACAAAAACAAGAAGACAAACACAAAATTCAAGTGCCCCTTTTTACCCTCTCGAATGTGCTGTTAAGGACAGGTTCGCCCCTCTGTAAAAAACAGTCAGAAATATTAAAAAAGGCAGGTTCGCCCCTCTGCAGAAAATATTCAGAAAACAGTCTAAAAGGGCAAGGTCGCCCCCCTGCAGAAAATAGTCAAAAAGGGCAAGGTCGCCCCTCTGCAGAAAATAGTTAAAAAGTAGCCTAAAAGGGCAAGGTCGCCCCTCTATAGAAAACAGTCAGAAATCAGCCTAAAAGGGTAGGGTCGCCCCTCTGCAGAAAACAGTCAGAAATCAGCCTAAAAGGGCAGGGTCGCCCCTCTGCAGAAAACAGTCAGAAATAGCCTAAAAGGGCAGGGTCGCCCCTCTGCAAAAAATAGTTAGAATCAGCCTAAAAGGGCAGGGTCGCCCCTCTGCAGAAAACAGTCAGAAATAGTAAAAGGCAGGTTCGCCCCTCTGCAGAAAATAGTCGGAAACAGAGGTCAAGGTCGCCCCTCTACAAAAAATAGTCAGAAATAGAGGGCAAGGTCGCCCCTCTGCGGCGTCCGGGAGGGCAAGTTCGCCCCTCTGCGACCTGAATCTGCAAACAAGCAAACAACAAAAAAAACGTGAAAGAAAGAGACCCCTATGTGGGTCCCACCGGGCATGCCAGAAATGTGATCCTAATAAAATGTTGCTTCCTAAAATGTGAGATGTTGGATAAAACTAATAGTGCAATAAAGAGAAACAACAAGATAATAGGGCACCTCAATGATTAGCCTAAGAAAATGAACAATATGAAAGCAAGATGAATAAGTAAATTGTTGTTATACCTTCATGTTGTTGCTTCCTTGGTTGGCCCTTGATGTTGAAGTCTTGTGTGCTCCTTGGATGGCAATGAAAATGAAGTGGATGCAAGATGAATTGATGCAATAAGGATGCTAAAATGGATGATAGATTGAATGGCAATTTTGCAAGAGTTTATTTGCAAAAGACTTGTTTCTCCAAAATGAAGGAATTGAAGGGGTATTTATAGGCCAAATTGAATTCTCTAGAGAATTCGACGGTTGGGATTGATCCAACAAAGATCAAGATGAAGGGCTATGGTGAGTTGAGGACTCACAAGCTCTCACATCTTGACATGTGGAGGGTGAGATGTCCCAAGGTGGAGTGATGTGGGAATGAGGTGGAAGAGAAAGACAAAAGGTGGAAGGGAAGTACATGAGGTGGATGAAGGACAAGTACCTTTGAGGTACCTTGAGGAATGAGAAGATTTCCTCAAAAAGGAACTTCTTGTCCCCAAATGAGGATGAAAGAGACTTTTGAGGAATTTTAGAATTCTTCAAAAATCTCCATGGGAAAAGGGGAAATGTGTGGGAAGAATAAATGTAAATTAAAAATTTATATTTAATGGAGGATTCATTGGATAAAAGGAGATCTCCAAAAAGCTGGAGATTTGTCACATGTGAGAGATGTGACAAGTCCAAGGTTCTAGAAGCCCTTGGCACATGTGAAGTGACAAGGCAAGGCTTCTAGAATCTTGCATGGGGATGGGAAAGACCTTGGAAAGATAAAAGTGAATTAAAAATTCACATGAGGAAGAGAGGAACCTTGGTTGAATAAATGTGAATTAAAAATTCACATGGGGAAGGGAGTCCATATCCAAAATGGTAAGTGGGAAGGTTGACCAGAAAAGGTAAGCCAAATGTGGCTAATGATTCTGATTAAGGTTGTCCAAACACATGGTTAAGGTAATTAATGAGAGATTAGAGGCAAGTGGAAGATTATGGAGGATGTGACACTTAATCAAGATTAAGTGGTGCACATCCTAATCACAGATTAATTAATTTAATCCGGATTAGAAGAGGGTTATGGAGAATGTGACAAGGAGAGAGAAAAGAGGAATTAAAAATTGATTTTAATTCAAATGGGTTAAAAGGCTAAATTAAATAATTTGTCATATTTATTTAATTTAGAGAAGAACATGGTGTAAGGTAAAGTATTTAATTTATTTAATTAGATACTTTAGGAACCTTAGGCAGAAAATGAAATAATGATTAAATAAATTATTTAATCACCGTTAATGGAATAGATGAATATAATAGATGATTTTGATCATATGGAAGTGATCAAATTTGGATGCCTACAATACAATTTATTTTGGATTTGATAGAAATAATAGCAAGATGGGTGAAATAAGTCAATATCCTATTTTGGACTACTAAGGTTATCTTGCTTGTTAAGCTACATTGTTATGTTACTTGGCGGAAGGGGATGAAATTCTAATTATTATTATTTTTACATTTTAATATATAACTATTTACTTTTTAGAGAAATATCACAATATATTTTTATGGTATCATTTATTGTTCTCATAATATAAATTTCACCATGGAATTTAAGTTTGTTTAAGGGTTTAGGTTTTAATCAACAATTTATAAATAATTGTGTAGTTTATTTTGGAAAGCCACAAGATGATTTATCATGCTTTAGTAAAAAAAAATTATTAATTTATATCAATTAAAAAGTAAGCTCATTGCTAAGCTCAAAACTTGCAAAATAAGAGTTTTTCTATGTGTTAGAAAACCTAAAGAAAGGAAGAATTAAATAATTAGGAAATAACACACAAGTTAGAGAAAATAATTACTATGTTTGAATGATAGATTGAAGAACAAGTTTTCTAGCAATCTATCATATAGTAGCATAAACCCAAAGGTATTGTGACTATAACGATCATTTTTTACTTCTATCCTTTATTTTATAATTTTATTTTGTTGATAACTAGAATCTCAACTTGAAACTAATGAGCTATTGCATATGTTTTTGTAAAGCAACTATTTTCATTTACAAGGTCGTTTTAGTACCAAATTCTACCAAAAGTAGTACATCTATCCCTACATCTGATTGTTTTAGTATTAGAAGCTTTTGGTTTACATGTTACTTTCAAATACCACAATGAAAGTGGAATTGTGAATCTATACAATTTGCATTCGTAGTTGAGCCTTGACTCCATTTTCTTATTTTCTACAAAGGTACCTCCATTTCCTTTGAAGTGCCCATGATAACTAAGCCTAATATAGAGCTGACATATTCCCTTCGTTTCAAAAATGAATGGCATCATGTGATCAATTAAGCATAAACCCGATTTTTCATGATCTTGGATTCTATTTCTTTTTAGTGTTGGTTGGATTATTCTCTTTTTTCTTTCCTAGGGCACTAGAGTAGATATGAGGGGTGGTATACTCCATTGGCATGTGTTGTTTGGGATTTTGATACAACTGTCTGTAATAGCAATAGTGGAGCTTGGGTTTTTAGAGAAGCTTTAATTCCTTGAGAGATTAGGGTTGTGCAAATATTGCTAGTGAATTTTATTATAATGATGGTACTTATTTTTGCAAATTTTATTGTTCTTTCTTGTGTTTTACCAACTAAAGAAGAATGAGAAGGGTGCTTTAAATAGAGACTACAATAGCTTAAAGTATCATGTTGATTACTATTAGATTGTTGATTTCATCTACAATAACCATCATCATTATTATGTTCAATTTGGACCTTTGAAATACCACCCCACTTGTACAACTAAAATTGTAGCATAATACTTCATTTATTTAATACTTTACCTATATGTTATTCTTGTATTTACAATAGTACTTCATTTAAGGTAATATTAAAATATATTTAAATTTTACCTTTAATATCCTATCGATGTTTCCCTTGAACCTCCTATTGGGGCAAGTGCTAGTTTTACTAATCTTCATTTTCTCAAGTAATAACGTGACTAAGGATAAAATGATGTGATCTTCCTTCACAACTATTAAGTCCCTTTTTGTTCTTCATGTTGTTCCTTGTGCTCTTTCTTAAATCCCTACTTCTCTTTCTTCCAATCTTATGATTTTCAATCTCGCTTATAAATTTATTCTCAAAATATTCAATTCATGCTTATTTTTCATTAATATGAAATTCCCTACCATTTCACCTTCTTTTTCATATGATTCCTTATTTGTGGATACAAAAGAGTTCAACATCCAATCCATCTATAGCAATAACATCTTCCAATTTGATTATAAAATTTAATTTTTGATTATGGATTTAAAATATTTAAACATGTGAATATATTCATTATGTGCATGTTTCTAATTTGAAATTCTTGCTTGAACTCATAATTGCTAGATTTGATAAGGTTATACTTATTGCTAGTGATAATGAAGGCAATGACTGGTCACTTTTAGAAATTTGAGAAGGGCTTTATTAGTGAGGAGGGCTTATTTAGATTGACCCCACACCAATGAAAGTCACAAGGGGGACTTCCTCCCCTTCAACATATTCAACTTAGAAGACATAATGAAAGGCCAAGAGCTGCCACTTGGAATTCTCACAATAGATGTCACTTTGGGGATTTGAACATGAATCTCCATCTTGAGAACCTTATGGCCTTTCCATTTAAGCACAACCCCATTGATACATTTCTTATATCTTTTATAATAATAATATATAAAATATAAAATATAAAATATTATATAATATAATATATTAAAATTATATATATTACAACATTTAATATATAGGGTCCCTCACCCAAGAAAAGATGTACACAAATAAGTACTATATAATGTTAGTGAAAAAATAATCTATTTTGTATACTTAGTGTACTTAGGTTGATGAGGTTAGACAACATCTTGTCTAACCAAATGTGCAATATTTAAACCTCTGGAGGTTACCAAGTTATTCGGTTAACCACATGCACACACCTTTTGAGGTTGGAAGACTTTCAATCTCACCTCAAATGTCACTCAACACTTGGCACACAAGGTTGATGACTTGGTCATAGAGGTTATTGGTTTGCACACTCCAAGTGTTCCTAAGGTTGACACCTATAGGACACTTGTCTACTTTTTTATGCCACTTCATGGGGCACTTGTCAATTCACCTTCTAGGTGGATTGCCTCATCCTTCCCTATATATGCAAGGCTTTGTACTCATTGTAATTTGGGTCATCTAAATACAATCTTTGCATTGTTCATTTGTGCTTGTCTTTTATCTCCTAGATCTTCTAATTTCTTGCCCACCTAAGCTATGCTTAAGGGGGGTGTTAGTGTATATATTGCACTTTATTCATACACTTGGCTTACTTAAGTCTACTTAGGTGTCCC
>VCHN02003645.1:0-13677 GCA_007115665.2 Sequoiadendron giganteum
ACAACACAAAATCACCAAGGCATGAAAACAAGGACTTCAAGTTGGAAGTTGAGACATAATTTCTTAACAATCTCCCACTTGGTGAACACTTCCAGCTTCCTCAAAACATCAAACCTTACTGTCTATCATAGGCCCTAAGGCCCATCGATTATGTGCACCATATGAACTTGTCTATGCTAACCGGCTTTGTCAAGGCATCTGCAACATTCTTCAAGGTGTCAACCTTATCCATACTGACCTTGCCATCTTCAACCATATCCCTCATGAAGTGATATTGCACATCTATGTGCTTGGTCCTGGCATGGAAGGTCAAATTTTTTGCCAAACAAATGGCACTTTGACTGTCACAACAGATTGAAATTTGCTCAACATTAAATCCAATGTCTGAACACAAACGCCTCAGCCACACTTCGTCCTTGCAAGCATGAGTTGCTGCCATGTACTCTACCTCTGTCGTGGATAAAGCAACTATAGCTTGTTGCTTGCTCTGAATCCAACCGATTGCTCCACCATTAAGCATGAAAGTGTATCCATTGGTGGATCTTCTGCTGTCAATGTCCCCTGCCCAATTAGAGTGAACATATCCCTGAATGCAAAGAGCCCTTTGTGATGCAACCATATTGCCATGGTAACACAAAGCATAATCTGAAGTACCCTTCAAATACCTAAACACTCTCTTTACAACATCCCAATGTGATCTCCCTAGATTTGCCATAAAACGGCTTAGAACTCCCACTGCTTGGGCAATGTCTGGTCTTGTGCAGACCATTGCATACATCAAACTGCCTACTACACTTGCATAAGGCACACTGGTCATGTCCTCCATCTCAGTAGCAGACTTTGGATAGTCTTCAGCAGATAGTTTCAATCCTTGCATGATTGGAACAACTAGCTGCTTGCAATCAGTCATGCTGGACCTCTCTAGAACGGTTTTCACATACTTACTCTGACTGAGCCAAAGCTTTTTGCTTGTTCTATCCCTGGTTATCGCCATCCCAAGAATGTACCTTGCTGCTCCAAGATCTTTCATTTTGAACTTAGCAGACAACTGAGTTTTAAGTTCAGAAATCATTGTCTTGCTATTACCAATGAATAACATGTCATCCACATATAGAGTAATAACAAGCACATGATCATTCTCACATTTGTAATAGATGCAATGATCATATTTTCATCTAACAAACCCAATTGACAACACAAATGTGTCAAATTTCTGGTACCACATTCTAGGAGATTGCTTTAGACCATAGAGAGATTTATTTAACTTGCAAACCAGATTTTGTTTACCTCTTTCAACAAAATGCTCAGGCTGAGACATGTAGATTTCTTCTTCCAGCTCACCATGGAGAAATGTTGTCTTCACATCCATCTGCTCAATTTCATAGTCATACACAACTGCCAATGACAACAAAAATCTGATGGATGTCAGCTTTGCTACAGGGGAAAAGATCTCTCCATAATCAATTCCCTCAACTTGGGAAAAACCCTTTGCAACCAGTCATGCCTTATACTTCTCCACACTGCCATCAAGGCCTGTCTTCCTTTTGAATATCCACTTGAAGCCAACAGGATTTCGCCCTTTAGGCAGTGGTACCAGCTTCCAGGTATCATTCTTTTTCAAGTAATCCATCTCCTCATTCATGGCTTCTAGCCAAAACTTTGAATCAGCCATGCTGATTGCTTCTTTCATAGTCCTAGGCTCATCAGTGCTGGTAATTAAGGCATAAGCACAATTTGAATCTAACATAGAGAAACCATACCTTTCTGGTTGCCTTCTTTCTCGTGTAGATCCCCTTAGAGGCTGAGGTTGTTCTTCATCCTCAGAACTTCTAGAGCTACTTGAGCTCTCCTCAATCTCAGGTACACCATGCAGCTCTTCCCTTTTTGGAGTTTGGGGAATCTCAACTGCATCCTTCTTCTTATCACTCTGATTTGTCTCAAGTTGTTGATCACTTACTAAAGGTTTCAACTCACGAAATATCATGCTTCTTCTATACAAAACCTTCTCAGTAACAGGGTTCCAAAGCTTGTATCCTTTCACACCAACTCCATAGCCAATGAGAATACATTTCACAGTCTTGTTATCCAACTTTGATCTCTTTTCATTTGGCACATGAACATATGCCTCACAGCCAAAGACCCGAACATGCCTTAATGAGGGTTTCTTACCTGACCATGCTTCCAAAGGTGTCATGTCAACAAGAGTTGAACAAGGAGATCTATTTATCAAATAACATGTTGTAGCAACAGCCTCAGCCCAAAACTTCTACTCCAGACCAGCACCACTCAACATACTCCTTGCCTTTTCCATCAGTGTCCTGTTCAACCTTTCAGCAACTCCATTTTGCTGTGGAGTGTAGGGGGTTGTCTTATGCCTTTTAATTCCATGATCTGTGCAGTACCTTTCAAAATCTATAGAACAAAACTCACCTCCATTGTCTGCCCTTAAACACTTTATTTTCCTTCCAGTTTGATTTTCTACCAAAGATTTGAACTCTTTAAACCAACTGAACACTTCTGATTTACTTTTAAGAAAGTATACAAATGCCCTTCTCGAACACTCATCAATAAAAGAAACATAATATCTAGACTTTGATAATGAAGGAACATCAACTGGACCAAACACATCAGAATGAATATAATCTAGTATACCAGAAGATTTGTGAGGACTAGAGGAGAAAGAAACATGGTGTTGCTTTCCATAGATACAATGTTCACAGAAATCAAACTCAAGGTTACAATCATCAAGCCCTTCTACAAGGTTTTTGTTCTTCAAGGTTTTTAAACCTTTCTCACCAATGTGACCAAGTCTATGATGCCATAACATAGTCTTCTCTGCTGGGAGTTTTACCTCCAAAGCATTTGCAGATAGTGAACAGTCTTCATCTTTCTCTATAGGTACAGAATTACATGACTTTACAGAGGCACTGTTACAAAGAACATGTCATGCATCTAGCTTGTACAGAGTGCCAATACGAACACCCTTAGCTAACTCCATTGCACCTCTAGCCATTTTACATCCCTTACTAGAAAAAGAAACTTCTACACCAGCATCATTTAACTTACTAACAGAAAGAAGATTTTGAGCCAAACCTGGGATGTGAAGAACACCACCAATTCCTTTGACTCTCCCGTCAGGAAACTGAATTCTAACCCTTCCTTTGCCAACAATCTCCAATGTTGAATCACTTGCCAAGTATACCTTTCCACCATCATACTTCTCATACTTTGAGAACCAATCTCTATTGGATGTCATGTGAAAAGAGGCACCTAAATCAACTAACCAAACATCATTTGATGCCTGAGTTGTCAAGGCTGCTATAATAAAGGCATCTGCATCACTTTGAGAAGATTCATTGTCAGAAGCATTCTTCTTCTTCTCCTTGTAGTCCTTCTTGATATGACCAGGTTGCCCACAGTTCCAACACTTTACCTTGGAATTTTTACCAGGAGACTTTGATCTCCCTTTAGACTTGGATTTCGACTTGTTGTCTTTCTTCTTGCCTTTCTCCTTTGTTCTACCTCGAACAGAAAGAGCATCTTTGGCCATCTCAGAAGATTTCCTTCGCATTTCTTCAGACAAAAGCGAAGCAACCACATCATCTGTCTTGAAAGCAGTGGTTGTGCTTCCAATAGCCATCACAAGATGATCCCAACTATCAGGTAATGAACACAACATGAGCATGCAATAATCCTCCTCCTCTATTCTTACACCTATAGATGTTAGCTGACTAACACTCATATTAAATGAGTTCATATGGTCTGCAACAGATGCACCTTCGTCCATCTTCAAGGAGTACAAATTTTTCCTCAGGAACAACTTATTTACCAAGGACTTTCCCTGATAAATATCACCAAGTTTCTTCCACAAAGAAGCTGCAGACGTTTCCTCATGAACATTCAAGAGCATAGAATCGGCTAGACTCGGTCTTATCAATCCTCTTGCTTTTCTATCAACAAGATCCCAAGCTTCTTGGGTTGTAGTTTGTGGCTTAGTTCCAAACACTGCAATCCAGAGGTCTCTATCCACAAGCAAGTCTTCTATCTTGAGTTTCCATAACTCAAAGTTGCTGCCATTAAACTTCTCAATATCTATCCTACCAAATGTACTCGCCATCTCACAACACAAACAAGTTTAACAATGCAAGTCTCCCACTGAAACAGTATTAGTGCAAAAAACTAATTCGCCCTAACAAGGATAACACGAACTGGCCAAGCTCTGATACCACTTTGAAGGGAAAAAGAATGTGGATCTACTGACCCAATAGTGCAGAATACATTCCCTTAATGCCAATACAATAGAGGAGAGAAGCATACACTGATTCTAATAGCTTTTAAAACTACTTAAGATGAATACAACCAATAAGATAAATAACAGAAGAACAAAGTAATCACAGATTGACAAAGAGATTTTACATGGGAAAACCCTTTCAGGTAAAAAACCCACCACACAAAGACAAGACTATTGTATTACAGTATTAGAACAAATACATACAATTTCCAGTCTTCTTTGTATAGCTTACAAACTTCCAGAGAGATTTGGATTCACTTTTACAATGTTTTCACAACATATAGATCAAATCACCTCTCTTCAAGAACACACATTCTTTTTCTCCTTCTGCTCTTCAACCTGCAACTTCAAATTTGTTCTACAACTTATGAGAAATAACATATCTCTCATCCATATGTAACCGACTTAGAGGAGTCCTACACAACATTGAAGTCCATCCTCAAATCACGCATCTGGTCGAATCTGACAGATCTCCCTGCAACGGGTCATCATTGCATTCAAGGCCATTACTCAAAACGGTTGAGCTCGCCACCCTTCGTTGACAAATGCAACTGCCACAATAACTATCTTGGTATCCGTCCAATCACTATTCAATCAGGTGCCATGCGTCCAAGACCCATTGGCAAACGCACCTGACAGAGCAACCAAAATGGTCAAACAGACATCGGGCGCGACCAAGACTTCAAGTCATAAATAACACTATCGGAGTTGGAGTCGGAACAAGAGTCGAAACAGGACTCCACCGAAAATACACAATGCTAGAGCCGGAGCTAGAACTAGAGTTGAAACATGACTCCCTCGTAATTACAGGTTCAAGAACCATTTCGGTTCCCCGTCCACCCATGGAAAAGAGGAACTCATTGGAAATAGTTATGACCGGGTAAAGTCAACCCAGGCTCAAACCAAGATGGGAACACAAAAGACTTGCCTGAGCTCTGAGATGGAACAAGAATAGGAAATGGTGGACTTTACTAAAAGTTCACATCGTGAACTAACTGCCTGGGCCATCACAATTGTATGAAAACAACAATCCATAACTTGAAAAAGCAAGAGGAAAACACCCTGCTGAGAATCCAAAACATCCAGAGCCAGACAATAAAAGTAGGAGAGCTCACTTGAGCTCTAAATGTGAACCTAAACAGAACATGGTAAACAAACATTGCTAAATCTAAAATCAACTCAACATTCACGTAACTCCTAAGTGAGGCGCAGAAGAACAAGATGATAGGAAATGGAGTCGAGTCAACAAGAATAGAAACTCGTAACCAAGGCAACCAGAATAATGCTGTTTCAACCCTGCTCATCTACTTTTAACTTTGCAAACAACACAAAATCACTACAGCATGAAACAAGGACTAAGTCGAAGTTGAGACAACAAAAAGTGAAGATTTAGCTAGAAAAAATCAGTTTAGTGTTCAGTTTGGCCAAAAACTATAAACCAATATTGTGGGATCACCCTTAATCTTGCAAAAAATTGAGGTTCATGAGGAGATTTGTAAGACTAAATTCTTGGAATGTTTGTTCAAAATATAGCGCAAGTTTTATCTAGACTGGATAGTATGTAAAGGCATGTAGAAAGCATAATTCCAATTACACCAAGAGGCCAAAATAAGATTTATGTTGTCTTTCTTGATTTACAAACAATGAAGAACACCATGGAAGATATTATAATAGACTATTTGAAAACAATGCATGATAGAGTTACAACTAACAAGTTTGTATATGAAACCATGTCCATGACAAATGAATTAAGGGAAGAGGTTAGTGAGCTCACTAGTGATTTTAATTCCATGAAGTTTGCTTTGGAAAGTGTCCAAGAGGCACTTCTTAAAGATAATGATCAACTCTATGAAGCTCCTCAATTTAGGAAGAAGGTGAGCAAAGGAGGAGCCAAGGAGGACAAACAAATAATGGAGGATATAGATTGCAATCTAGGAGGAGTATGATTTGACACATTCAGATAGTAGAAGTTTGGTCTAGCAAGAGGATGAAGATAATTTTCAAATTTTTGATAATCCTATATTTATGATGGAAACTGATTTTACGTATGATAATCCTTTATTTGAGTTAGAACTAATAGATTGCAATGATGATATTGGAATTGATTGTAGGAATTGGGACCCAAATGCAGTTTCTTGCTATGAGATGTCTCAAGATTGGAGAAAAGGATCAAATTTCAGTGTTAATACTATCTCCCACTTTCCAATTAGTTTGTACAATCTCTAGATCTTGATTTGCAGATGAGTTGGATGGACTCTTCAATCTTGCAACAGAATAGTTTTTGGGTAAGTTTATTGGTAGAGATATTTTGACTATAGGGGATGATCCTATTGTTACTACCATATACAAATCTCCTATGTTTTCAGTTGGATTTCAGTTTGGTGATTGTTGCCCTGATATCACTTGGTTTTTTGTGGAGGTATCATTTCATGAGCAAATTTTTGTTGAGCATTAGCATAATTTTGGGCAATTGGTTGTAAGTTTTTTCTTAGACCCAATTCATTCTTTAATTAGTTCCACCTTGGTGAGAGATGGTCACTGCAGTTACTTTGTGGAGGTGACATGCATGGTTACATATGATAGTTTAATGATTTCAATTGAGATTACATGCATAATTACATATGTTATTTTAATGATTGCTTGGGTTTGGTTATTTTGGTGTGTCTGGAGCCTTCCATTTGACTCTGGGAGGTTAAGTGTTGATGCTATGGTTCAAGATGGTGTTAGAAGAATCATTTCTTGGTTAGTAGATTTTGGAGACATGGTTGTGATTGACTTGCCTCATACTTGTGATAGGGATGATGAGTATTATATCTTATGGTTGAGCATGGTGACTTATATTTTTTCCAAGATCATGATTGATGGTGAGTTAGCTAATGTATTATTCTTTGAGTTACTTTGGTAGGGTATGTTCCATGGAAATGGCCCCAATCCTCTCAGTGGGTTGGATGGTTTCTTCTTTTTGGGATTCCAAGAGAGAAGAGTTCAATTTGAATATGATGGATTGTTAGTGGCACATTATCAGCAGGGTGTTCAAGACAAATGATTACAATTAGGGGAGTATTGTCATACCACTCTCCATCATATGTCCTTTGGTATGTTAGCATTTCAGGCTCTCTATAGTTATGATGCCCTACCTTTGATTGAGTTATTATTTTCACATAGTAGAGTCTCTACAACAAGTGACTTTGTCCAATAAAGTTAGGAGATCCTAAAGTCATTCAAAGATAATTTATATTTTGTACAGGATCAACAAAAATTGTATGTTGGTAGGAAGAGAATGGAGAGTCTTTAGGGTTGATGTTTTCCTTAGTGTGCATTCTAATTGTCAGATTGGAGGCTTCTTTGGGTTGCAGCCATATAATCAAAGTTTCCCGAAGATAGGTAGAGTGGGAGGGCTCAATGGATCTCATGAAGTCATTAGGGAGGATGAATAGGTAGTTGTTGAGTTGAATGTGCCACCAATTTGCAACACACACAATGTATTTCATGTTTAATGTCTCTTGAGAGTGGTGGGAAAAAAAATTAAACTCTTTTGAATTGCCACCATTATATGATGAGAGGAAACATAATTTGACACCTGAAAGAGTTATGGAAACAAGAGAGGGAAAGCTAAGGAACAAAGGTACCATCAAGCACTTAAGAAAATTTGAAGATGCAACATGGGAAAGGATAAAAGAACACAACCCTTCAAATAATCATTGCTTGAGGACAAACAATTTTTTGGAGGGAGGATTTTTAATGTCCCCTTTTCTAAAAATAACAGTTACTATTTTTAGTAAACCCAATTTTCAAAATTGCCAATTAAGACCTACAGAAAAATCGGGTAATTTCGATTTTCAAGAGAATTTTATTAAATCAAATTTGGGGCATAAATTAATTTTATTTTTAATTTAATTTCATGGGTCCAATTTGGGCATTGGAATTTTGGAATATTTAACTTGGAGCATGTTTTGGCTAAAAAGCAAGATTTAATTATTTTTGACAATAGTTGTCATAAAAGCAAATATTTTTGGGAAATAGATAATTTCGTAGATGCCAATTGAGAAAGGAGTTACAAAATCATGAAAATAAAGATTCCTTCCATTTTGGCATGGATTTTGGACACCCAAGAAGCTTCATGAAGAAGGCAACACATATGAAATGCAATTTCTTGCTTTTTGAATTCATTCGTGCATATTTTCCTTCACAGGTTTTTGTATTCTTATGAGGCTGGAAAATCAAAGAAGATTGGATCTCCAAGGCTGATAAAACAAGGAGATTAAGACTAAATTTCAGTGGTTTCTATGGGTCTCTAAGGAAAATTTCATTCAAAATTTGCAACAGTGTTGAATCTCACAATTTTGATGTTCTTTTTGTCAAAAAGATTGCAAGAGTTTGAGTAGTTTGGTGTGTACAGTGTGGAATCATGATTTATATATATATTTTTTTTTTTTTTCAACAAAAGTGGCAAGCCACTATATATATATTTATTATATGTAATAAAGTATACATTTAACTGGCTCAAAGGGCATACCAGCAGGAAAGAGCCAGTGAGAAAACCTCCGATTTTGGCCCAAAAATGTAGTGTTTCTGATTACAAAATGCTGACTTTTTAAAGTCATACAGTCATATCAAAGTCTATCTGCCTAAAAAGTGTAAACCTATCCACTGAAAATACAACTTATTGGCTGCTTGCTCACAAGCATGTACATAATCTGCAAAAATTAAAACATTTCCCTTTACTCCTCCATCTGCATGAAGTCGAGCATATTGTCCTCCTGATTTTCAATTCCTGCTTCTTCCCTCAACAAACTGGAGCCTTCTTGAGCTTGAATATTCACCTGTCTTGAATTTCTTTGCAATGAAGAAGCTGCATGTTGACAATTATGATAAAGAAGAAAAGATATATAATAAAACTTCTCCCTGAATCTATCTGCCATATCCCTTCCCAATTGGTTAGAATATTTTGACAAAGCCTTATTCAAATGACAGGGGTCAGAAAACTCTACGGATAATTTTAATGCATCAAAAGCATTAACCACTGCCTTATTATGAGGAAGATAATGAGGAGGGAAGATACCACCAATATAACCTTCTCCACGTGAGAAGATATATTTTTGTGCACTGCAAAGAACTGCTTCATTTTTCAAAAAAATGTCATATACCATTGTGTCGGCAATGACTTTAACTGTTTCCAAACACTGAAGAATATCCATGATATTAGAAAGAAAGATGGAAAGAACATTTGACGAAATATCAACCTTCGTGACTTTGGCTGAAGAATCTCAGACCCAATTATGCATTTGAAACATTTATAATCACATGGGCAACGAAACTTGAAGATAGATTGGAGATGTTGAATATCAAGCTTACCAGAAGCCAGAGTTTCCCAACTTTGAATTGGCAGCCACATTCAAAATTTTTGAGGATGATACTCCATTTCAACCTGCCTTACTTTGCTTAATAGCTAAAATAGACAAAATAAATATTAAAAGAACTCTTCTTATTTTCTGATGTAGAAAATAAGACAATGCTGCCTATTTATAAACTTTCGGCTCCCATGATTTGAAGCTTACCTCTTTATCATGAAAAATCCCTTACCAAGTTTATGATGAAGTAGTACCATGATATCCTTTACACAAATGCCGAATGCTATATAAGAATATCAAATATTACTGATGGCAACCAAGCTGATTTGGACCAACAAAAACATCCCATCGGGTACAAGAGAACACCATATTTGCCATGCAATGAGATCGACATTGTACTTGTAATCATGACCTTGCCATCAGGAATATTTGATATTCTTACCTTTATGTTATCATAATTATATTTACCCGCAGTTGGCCGATTTAGACAAGGCACGAAATATACCTCATGTCAGACCTCCCCTATAATCATTCTTATAACAGATCAAACAAACCTGCGATCTCAATATCAACCACATTTTGCACATTCTCCTTTATACATAAGAACGAAAGTATTGCAATTAATCATCATGTATACCTATGTTAAGACTCCCTCCATAGGACCAAAAAGATTAATAAATCTTGTTGACATGCCATCCATAAATATGATAGCTAAAAGATAAACTTTAAGACCTATCATATCCATAATTGGCACGTACAGCAAAATGACTTAATCAATTTTTATCCACTTTGATCAATAGAAATTTCCTCTTTGGAAATTAATTTTTCCAATTCAAAGTCACATTTCCCAATTTGAACAATATGAATCATTTCTTTTTCAAGTTGATTGTAGCCTAGATTGGCTAAATAATCTGCCACCTTATTTCCTTCTCTATAAGTATGCAATAAGTTATAATGCAAGAAATTTTCCAGAAGTTTTTGAATTTGCTTTACCATATAAGATAACTTCCAATTATGAGAGGATCCTTCCCTACAGACATTAATCGGAATAAGAGAATCCCCTTCTATCTCTAACTTTGGTAATTTGAAATCTAACACCATTTTCAGGCCAAATAATAGAGCCTGTGCTTCAGCCTCATTATTTGTACCCACCATTAACTTGATAGATTTGGAACACAGGACTATACCATTAGTATCTCTTATTACAATACCTGCCTCAGAAATTATGGGGTTACCTTTTGAAGCTCCGTCAAAGTTTAATTTCAAATAACCCAAAGGGGGAGGTGACCATATAATCTTAAATCTATCAACTTTGCTTGATACATGGTGAAGACTACCTTTAAAAGGCAGAATTAGTAGAGGCCAATTTGAGAGAACTTTGGAATCCCAATCCATGAAAGAAGAACCTATGTGTTTTTTTTTTGAAACATAAGCATTTACAATTTTTGAAATATGAATTTCCAAAGAAGACAGAATATGCTCAAATTTTTGTTTTTCTTTCTTGCCCACCAGATAGACCATAAAAATGATGTGGGAATCACTTCCCATATACACACAAAAAAAAGAAGACTTGTATAATTTTGGCCAACTAGAAAATAAATCCCATATAGTATTAGGAAGAGGAAATTGAATCTTTAGCTTTGATAAAACAAAGTGCCAACAACTTTGTGCAATTGAACAGGAGAGAAACAAATGATTGACATCCTCTAGCTTTGATTCACAAAGGACACAATTAAAAGGAACTGAGATGTTCAACCTTGATATTTTATCACTTGTTAGAATTTTGTTCTGGATTGCTAGCCAGGCAAAGCAACCAGCTTTGGGAAGAATTTTTGAATTCCAACAAAAACTATATGCTCTGAGATATTGGGAATTTGAACTAGATTTTGAAATGGAGAGGTACCCCTCTTTGACCGAATAGCAACTTGAGAGAGATTTTGACCAGATTAATCTGTCAGCACATGATGAAACATAAACTATTCTATCATTCATTAAGGAGGCAATTATACCCTTATGATTATGATCAATTGGTTCTGAAGAAAAATCCTTCAAATTGACTTTGCCAGTTAAAGATTCCACATTATCAAAATATTGATATACATATGATCCAAATTTTTGTGACAAATTTTTTATTGAGGAGCCCAAATTGTAACTATTTAATTTCTTATACCCATTCCATGAATCATTCCAAAAAAGTGCATGTTTACCATCATTAATTTCCCAAGATAAATGAGGGAGAATTAACTTTCTATACGATAGGAGGAAATTCCACATTGCGGAGCCTGATGGAGGATCAAAGAAAGTAAAAATTCTTGATGGAGATTGATTATCCAAATATTTATTTTACATAATTTTACACCATCTCAGGGAAGGATTTGAAAATAGCCTCCAAGTCATTTTACCCCCTAAGGCTAAATTTCTATTACCAAGATTATGGAGACATGCCCCTCCATTTAACTTATCCATGCACATAGCCTCTAAAGAAATTAATGGTATCTTTTTTTGAGTATCCACATTCCCTGACCATAGGAATTTTCTAATTCATTTATGTATTTGAAGCAATATAGACTTGGGTGCTTTCAAAACTGACATAAAATAGTTTGGAATGGAAGAAAGCACAAACTTAACCAAAAGAATTTTTCTTGCTAATGATAACCATCTTCCTTTCCAAGACAACAATTTGGATTGAATAGACTGAATAATTTTTTTCCAATGCAAGACCCTATTCTAACCTGAAAAGAAAGGAATCCCTAGATATTTGCTTGGCAAATGATCTTGATTGAAGCCAAAAAGTTTGACTATAGATTTAACATTTGAATCTTTAGTGTTAAACAAATAAATCTTTGATTTATCTTCATTTACCTTTTGGCCGGAAACCTTTGTATAATTATCCAAAAGGATTTTTATGTTTTTTGCTTTTGCCATATCAACTTTACCAAAGAGAAGAGTACCATCAGCAAATAGAGAATGAGTTACTGATAAATTTGTATTTGGAAAGACGACCCCTTTAATCTTCCCTTGAAGATTTGCAGATTTAAAAGACCTACTCAAAGCCTCTGCCAAGATGATAAATAAGAAAGGTGATTAAGGATCACCTTGGCGGACACCCTGTGATGAATTGAAAAAACCTATAGATGAGCCATTAAGTAATACTGAAAATCTTGCACCAAATATGCAAGCCATTACCCATTTACACCATTTAGAAGAAAAGTTAAACTTCAAAAGCACTTGATTTAGAAAACACCAATCAACTCTATCATATGCGTTTTGCATATCTAATTTAATTATCATGGTTGACAATTTATTAGAAGCTATGGTATGCAAAGTTTCATGCACCACTATTGCCCCTTCAAGGGTTTCTCTGCCAGGCACAAAGCCACCTTGCTCCTCAAAGATAATTGAAGAAATGAGAGGATGAAGGTGGAGATAAAACGCTTTGTGAAGATCTTGTGTATTGTATTACAAAGTGAGATAGGCCTAAAATCTGAAAATGACTTTGGATTCAAAATTTTTGGAATGATTGCAATATTAGTAACATTAAATTTTCTTAGCATTCCACTAGACTTCCTTGACTCTTCCATAGCACTTAATATATCAAACCCAATAAACTCCTAGCATTTTTGATAAAAAATGGCAGTGAAACCATCTGGCCCTGGAGCCTTATCTGGAGCCATTGAGAAAATAACCTCTTTAATCTCTTTGAGAGAAAAAGGAGCAAGCAACCTCAAATTGTCATCCGAGGAAACTAGAGAAGGCATATTTTGCAGAAGTTCATCCCTTTCAAAAAATAAATTTACATTTGAGTTATCAGGCTTTGATAACAGATTGGAAAAGAAATTGACAGCTTCTGCCTGAATATCTTTCTCAGTAACAAGATTAGCACTTGTTACACTATCTTGAATTGTGAAAATTGAAGATTTTGATTTTTTGGCCTGAGCAGAATTATGAAAAAAAAAATCGTATTTTTATCTTCATCTTTCAACCACAATTCCCTAGATTTTTGCCTCCAATATTCTTCTTCCCAAGCAAGTAATT